>NTHP01000103.1:1314858-1337486 GCA_003416845.1 Oplegnathus fasciatus
GTAATTTTTGTATTGTCTGCCTCACCTTGATGAAGACACTGTAATGTGATCTTCGTTGTACACCATTATCGTCAAGATGTTCATTTTGTTGTGATTATTTGTTATCTTCAGTGTGTTGTGTCTGCTCTTGTTTTTTTTAATCTGTAGCTCTTTCTTTGTTGCAGTGACCCCACTTTACCCGCAGGAATCAATAAAGTTGCATCTAATTTGTACTGTGGCTGCAAAGTTTGTCCACTCTCACAGCCACTTTAGCGGAAAACAAATCGTTGTTTGGGGTAAATTAATGAAAGTCTTGGTTGAATCGTCAAATACACCAACCTCTTCTGCTGCTGGAAAAATAAATTTAGTTTTTAATCCTGGGAAGCTGCATTCATTTTGAAAACGTAATTTGAAATATAAGTAGTTCTGATGGGTAAAATGTAACAATATGGGTCCTAATGTTGTGTTTACTTCTGCCTGGCAGCATCATCTTTCAAAAGGTAGCTCTAGCTGTTTGCATTTATTAATGATGCATAACACATACATTACTGATGCAGTATACATGCACAGTTCTTTGTCAATGTCATTTCATTATTGCCCTGTCACTGTTTTTGAGAATGATGTAATTATACCCTTATGACCACCNNGGGGGGGGGGGGCAGACTAAGAGTGATTCAAAGACCTGATGTGCCTGGTGGCTGAGCCTCTATCCATGGGGCCTTGTTAGTAAGTAATGTGGGACTGCCACCATGTAAGCCTGCAAGGTTAGCTGTAGGTGGCAAAGGATGTCGTGTGCTGATCCCCCCCAGCTATAAAACTGGCCCTCGGGACCTGGAATGTCATATTTCTAGTGGGAAGGGGCCAGGGCTGGAGGTGGAGCCATTACAAGTAGATAGATCCAAGTAGATAAATAGTAGTTGAGCTCACCTCGATGCACAGCGAGGCTCTGAAAACAGAATCCCTGATCGGGGCTGGGCTGTCTCTTTTTTCAAGAGTTGTTGGGCTGTTGTTTTCCCCGGAGAGCGAGAGGGTTGCTCACATGTGACTGCATGCGGAGAGGACGGCTCAGACTGTTGCTGTGCCGAGGCGGCAAAAAGGAGTTCAGAGAATACTGATCTGGAGTGTCAGTATTCAGTTCTAGAGAGCGTGTGCCACCTGGGGACATCATAGTTTTGTTGGGGAGGTTAAGGTAACAACAAAGAAACCGGGAGAGGAGTGATTAGGAGGAACTAGAGCTGCAACAGTTAGTCGATTAATCATTCAACAGAATATCTGCAACTATTTTGATACTTGATTAATCTTTCCAGTCATTTTTCAAGCAAAATTCCCAAATATTCTGTTTCCAGCTTCTCAAATGTGACAGTATGCTGTTTTTCTTTTTCATATACGACAGTAAATGAAATATCTTAAGGTTTAAGACAAAGACGTCAGACAAAACAAGCAAATTGAGAAATTGTGAATGCCATTTCTTTCACTATTTTTAACATTTCATAAATGATCAGTTAATCAAGAAAATCATTGGCAGATTGATTGAGAATGAAAATGATCGTTAGTTGCAGCCCTAGGAGGAACGGCCTGCCCCCTTTTGTACTAGGGCATGGGCTATCCATAATGACCAACATGTTAAGCATTAAGTAGTTAAGTGTACCTGGCAAAGAACACCTCAGGCCAGTGTTCAATGATGATCCAACCTGCAGCCACATGTGATGCAGAATCGTTTGAACAGAGGAGAAGAGCTTTCAAGTGCTCACCACTTGGACCAAAGCTGCTCCTGCTGCAAATTATCAAAAATATTCTATATCAGTTCCTAAAGACATCGATTTTATGTTTTTGTTAAATAAATTGCTACATTTAGCATTTATCATACACATTTAGACATGCCAATTGATGTTCTTGATTTGACATACACTTCTTGATAATATTGGTAATTGCTTCTTTGAACAGAAAGATACAAATTCCTATAATTAGCATCTAACATATTTTTTATCTTGTTTTTGATATCTTGCCATACCATTACCCTAGTTATATGTATAAACACTAAAATCTGACATGGTGGCTCTCTTAGAAATAATGAATATTTCATTTTATGGTGTATAATACGTTTGTTTTTGTTTTTTTTTCATTATTCTTCATTCTTTTGAGCAGCATATCCTCCGTGGGCTAAATTGCCAAAACTTTTAATTGTAGTATTCTGACTCCTTGCTGTAAATAATCAAATAAAAACGCACACACAAAAGAAAAAGAAAATGAGCTCAATCTGTGCACACACACAAGATGACACCTCGTTCGAGGTAGAAAAGAAGAAGCGTAGAGGCATTCCCTGGAGATCCATTATGTTTCTTAATTTCTGTTCAAGATCCTTTTTGGAATAGCTCCAGTATTTTTTTTTTCTGTTTTTACTTTTGTTTTACCCTTGAAAAGTACTTTTTCACTGGCGATGTGACGTACATGTAATGCACTGGATTCAGGCTCTGTCCAAAACTGTTGTCTGAGCTGGATTACTCCCACATCTCCCTGGGAGGCATGCAGCTCAGGTGAGAGAGTAATCACAACTGAGAGAGGAGGCTTTCATCATGGTGTGTGCATATTTGTCATGGTGTGTGTCTGTGTGTGTATACAGTACGTCCTGGTGGTGTATGAGTGTTCGTATACCTGTGATAGAGAGGGCTCAGGATCAGGTGTGTTATTTTGAGTGTGCGTTGTTCACAGGTACATGGTCGGTTCTCACAATCCAATGGTTATGACCGCCATGTTTTTTTAGCAACAGCCACGAGTTCAATTTGATTGAAGAGTTGTAACAAGTCTGCCAGGCTTAGTTGGAAATCTCCCAGTGGTGTGATGGTGAAGTGGTCTCCTGCCATGGTGTTTGTGTGTTCTTTGCTCTCGTGTGTATGTGTGTGTGTGTGTCTGCACGCCTGCTCATCTTCTAGAGCGCCATGGCCGACGGGAGCCTTGCTGAGTGATTGACGACTGGCTGGGGAGCTTTATGATGGAGCTGTCAGCCCTGCTGTGTCGCATTCTCCTGGCAGTGGCTCTCCTGACACTCTCAGAAACACATCAGAATGCAACTTCTCTCACATCTTGTCTGAATCGAGTTTTGAGTGGAAAAATCCCACCGACCATCTTGCTCCTTTCATTTTCATGACTGCCCAGGCAAAGGAAATGGTGATTTGTTCACAGAAATTGAGTTTACACATGCACATTGGTGGAGTATGTAAGTGAGGTATTTTCAAAAAGCAGAGAAGACATTTTTCCTGTTTAGAAGGAAAAGAAGACTTTCACGGTTCTGAGAGTAGGAAGGAAGGGACATTTATTGATATCTTCAAGCAAAATACTGGATGCTATCAAAGTTTAATTTAATCAATACATTCATGCTATTTTTTTAAAAATATTTAATGTCTATAACTATCAATATGTAAGAGTAGAGTCACTTAAAATAGCCAGAGGCATATTTGCAGTTTCAAGCCTCCTGTTTTTACTTTGAAACCAGCATTAGCAGCAGGTAGAGGTGTCAGGAAACAACAAGCTAACAAACACCTGGTGTGGCACCTGATCAACACCTACTGTAGACAACTTCAGCGTCTTAAAGCTTTTAAACCACTTTAAAGACACAGAGAAACATATTTAATCCTGTGTCCCTGTGTTAATTGTTCAGTTTTTTTTTAGATCATTCTCAAATTATATATTTTGAATGACTCATCTTGGGGCATATACAGACATTTATCTAATGAAATATGATTTGGCCTGCCCATCATATAAAACCCGCACTTGACTGTTTGGCTGTGGGTTATTGTAGCTGTAGGTGTGTGTATGGATTTCAGTTGGGGAAAAAAAACGTGTGTGGTTGTGTGTGAATGTGTTTGAGGTCTGATTTATTAATTTCTCATCTCATTTCTCATCCTCCTCCTGATCTAACAATGTGGCAGAGGGAGGTGTCGGTGGAAGCCAACAGTTGGTATTCGCTACACCATGCCACTTTTGATTGACTAAATCTGAAGGATTTGATTTAAATCCCTCTCATAACTAAACCCACCCATGTATTCCATATCACTCTTCAATCTGTCTCATTACTGAAGATAAAGACGCTCTGACTTCTGTTTGAATGTAACTTGCTGATATTATTATTACTATTAACAGTTTAGGCCTGTGCCTCTTTTGCCTCTACTCTTATGTTTCAGTGGATATCCTGGTTTCAAAAATAGATATCTTATCTGCATGCACTCTACACACTGTATTGTATTTTATCAATAATTATATTCATTTTAGTTTAATGGTTTCATCCATTAATGTAGCTCCCATAAAAAAAACACTTGCTGCGTAGTTAATTGCCATCAGTAGCAAGCAGTGCTTATCCTAAACTAACAGCAATTATTCCAATTCTCTTGATAATATCAGCTGAATTTGTTTTGAACTTAATTACATACATTAACTATAACTTTCAGTTATTTTCAATGCAACTACTATATGCAACATTTTAATGTGCAGTCATCCAAAGCCTCATAAACTCTCTTTTTTCGAACAGTCTTCTAATTAAGTAGATTTTCACTATTGGCTTGCCGTGTTTTCATTCTTTCTTTCTACCTTAGGGCGGAATTGAATAATTTAGAAACACTTTATTGACCTCTGTCAGTGACCAATTGGAACTGCAATAGAATTAATAGACGTCTACAGCAGCGCAGGATGTACTTTCTCTTCCACATTCACAGTCACGGGGGGAATTCACTGACACAAGCTTTTTCTCAAATAATGGGCCTTTAACTAAGGAATGACCTTTATTGAGCTCTATAGGCAGCCAGTGGGAATTGCAGCAACATTGATAGAAGTTGGCTCCTCCTACACAAGTCTCTGACAGCCCTCCACCCCTCCAACCCCCTGAGTAACAGCAGTGGCCAGTAACTGACGGACAGCAGTCACATTTTCACAGTAGAGATAGGTAAGTTAGATATTCAGAGCGGATACCTGACAGAAAAATCTATAAGAGCTAATACAATGCAAACTGTGGTGACACAACTTTTTAAAGAGCCTCTCAGGCTTAAGAATGAGCTGAGAAGTGATGAGCTCCATTTTTAAACAGTAGTAATGAAAGTCGGAAATTCCACACTTAGTGAAGAACATTATATTCTCCTCCCACCAAAACTAATTGGCTTTTAGATTTCTTACATCATGTCAGGTCACATATTGTCCCTTTAATAACTCAGTCTTTTCAAAATCTATTTAAACACCACTCTATCTGCTCAATATGACCACTTTTCATACAAAAGCCCTTTTAGATATTGACAAAACAATCACCACAAGGTCAAGAATTATCTTTAAATCTCAACTTTTACTATAAACCAATTTGGATGGGAAGTCCTTAAAATGGCGGCCCAGAAAAAAGGAAATTTGAACATCTACTGTTCTATTAGCCTGATAATCATACTAAATAGGACTAATCAATAGCGGGTGATGTCTTCGCTCTGCCAGTGTCATTTTCAGTTGACAGAAAAGCTGCTACAATTTTCACGACAACAAAAAAATATGTTGATTTGGAGGAGTTGTTATCTCTGTAAGTCGACAACAACCCTTACAGATGTGTCCATCTCATACCCGGTTGTCACTATTTTTCATGAATCTAGCTAGCTAGCCATGTAAGAAGATGACGCCTTCATCCCTAATCCCACCAGTTTAGCTCCGATTGGTCAATTGTTCCTCTAACCATGGGAAACAACCACCAATAGGCACAACAACAGACCTATTGAATCGCTGAACAACTCTGAAAATTGGTCTGGAATCAGGCTAACTATAGTCCACATCTATCCTTCTAGGCATACAATCCCAAAATCCAAACTAAATGATTAAGAATATTTAAATGTGTTCCCTTCAGATGTAACATGAATTTATTCCATATTCTTATTACTTTTAGTAACACAGAATGTTTTGAAAAATCCACCCCTCTGCTTACTCTGTATGCTCAGTTTTCATACAAATGTCTTAACAATGTTTACCAACGTAGTTAGATATGTAATTATGCCGTGCTGAACTGGGGTGAATACCTGCATAGAAACCTCACTTGGATGTTTGAGGAAACTAGACTGGGTTATTAAAGTTTTGGCAGACAGTGGGCCCCTCCCATCACAGATGTCTGGTTGAATTAGGTCCATGAAATCTACAGAGGACTCAACTTCAACTTCTGCACTGCCTCAGCCAACCTTTGTACACCCATTCACAGCACTGATCACACCTGCACTTACCTATCTGTAATTACACCTCTACAGTACACACTGCACCAATATTTTTACTGTAACCTATCTCACCCCTGGAGTGGTGTTACCGGCTCTGATTGGATCATAGTCAGACATCTTCAGCACAAAGTACCAACCAGTTCCATCTTCTCACATCACACAAGCAATTTACCCAAAACTGTGTGTGAGATGAGATGTGAGCTCAACGTCATCCTGTCCATTTTCTATCAGTCCCAATAGCATCAGAAGATATTTCTTTATACTGAATTGGCCCCAAACAAAAGACCATCCTGATCACAAGATCACTACCCTGTCTCCCCTTTTCAGCACCCGTTTCCAGATAGATTTTGAAGGTTAAAAAGAATCGGTGTAGAAAGATGTACCATATTTGGCATCTTTTAAATCACACAACGAAAAATAAACTATAACATTCAAAAATATAAAATGAATAGTTATAGACATGACAAACTGTAGCCTACAGGTATTTCTAAATCCATTTACCATCTCAAAGAGAACCGGAATTAACTGGTGGATTAGTGTATTAAACCACTGAAAAACCTTCTGGGAAGCAGCTGGTGGAGTTACAGCCGGATAATGTTTCCGTTTTTCCTCACACTATTCACCACTATTCTCTTCTACAGAGAAAAACTTTTGAATGCCACGTCCTTAAATGTAAGTTGACCCTACTTTTTTCAACCGTCATGTTCGATTCAGGTCAATAGGACACATATCACCAAGGATACAGCAGAAAGAATGTATTAACATCTCTACTTCTTTTATATATTTTTAGATATATTTAACGTGTCTGTCCCTGACAAACTCCCCTGAATTTCACTATTACAGACCACTGTGGCAGTAACACTGTTTTTTCTTGAATAAAAAGCTTGTGGATCTACAGATGGGTGACAAGAAAAAACCTACACGAAGTGTCTCAGTATGGAGTCAGGCCTCCAAAAGCCTCCAGAACAGCTTCAATTCTCCTTGAGAATTGGAACTCTGTTGGAGGGATGAACCATTCCTCCAAAAGATATTCCCTCAATTATCATCAACCTTTTTCAATCAGGTAATCTCATTGAGATCAAGATCTCTTTTGCAAGAGAGACCCGAGTACAGCAGATAGACAGAAAAACAAACAAACGTAACAAAATGACATTCAGCATCACAGAGAGTCACAGACATCATTAAATAGATCTGAAGATAAAAGTTGATAATATTATGTTATTTGATGTTATCCTGATGGTGGTGGAATGCATTATCTTACATATTGGTCCAAAATTTTATTGGTGTTCAACAAGGTTGAGATCTGGCGACTGTAAAGGCTGTTTCATTTTATTCACATTTTCACACTCATCAAACCATTCAGTGAGCCCTGTTGCACGAAAGCATCTGCATTTAACATGTTTCTCCACTCTTTTATTCAGGTTTTTCTTTAATTTGTATTTTGTTTTTATTCCAACACACTAATTAACGCAACGTTTGTGAGATTGCCTGAGAGGTTTTATTAATGAGGTGCTCAGGGGAACCTGGCCGATCCATGCTAGCACTATACGCCTGTTGATTAATAGGTTGTTGTGGTTGTGGGCCAGAAACAAAGCTACATGCCATGTGTGCCATGACCCCCAAATATCCCCCCAGCCGTTCAGTCTCAGAGAGATCACAAAGTAGATAAATCTGTTAATCAGGCCTACAGTTTGCATCTTTAATCTTCAATATGTTCAGTATTTATCTATTTTGGTATCTTTCTCTTTATTACACATTTCATCTGATCATACATCTTAAACTTAAGTACTGCTGATAACTTCAACGTCATGAATTTACAATACTAGGATTAATTCAATTTATTCAAAGCTGAGCATAATTAGCTTCTTCTGTCTTCAGCCTGAGAGAAGGGAAGTGTTGACGATTTGCCTTGCGCTGCCTTCATAATGAGTACATTTACATGCAATCTAGTAGCCTAGTTTTTATCATATCTGGGATATTAAGTTTACATGGAACAGAGAGGAACCTGGTTATTCAGCTCCCTTTATACAGTACGTGATTCTAATTAAAGTCTCTGATCGTCTGCGTCTGTGCAGGTTAGGCTTTAACTCCTCCACATCCTGCAAATTCGTCATTTCACATGTCACATGTTCATGGTAAAGTCTTCAGATTGCTTGCTTTGTCTAAACAACAGCCCAAAACCCAAATGTATTCACTTTAATACAAGGAGAGCAGCAAATCCTCACATTTAAGAAACTTGGACCAGCAAATGTTTGGCATTTTTGCTGGAAAATTATCTCAAATGGTTAATGAATAATCAAAACAGTTGCCAGTTAATTTCCTAGGGATCGATTAATCAACTCGACTAATTATTTCAGCTCTAACCCTCTGTATTACCAGTATTAGACTTTCAATTTCATTTCATTTTTTTTGGTTTTTGTTTTACTGACTAACTACTACATAACTTGAGAAGTTGAGGAAGCACCTGCAAACATGACAGAGAATGTATTAGAAACCTGGACCAGGTGTTAATATGTCACAATACCCCAATTGTAAACCATGGTAAACATGCGTAGCCCACGTTTTTCAAAACCAGGATATGATGTTTACTTGTGCAAAACATGCAAAGTAAATACTGTGCTCAGACACACATGTTATGTAGACAGCAGGATCTCATCCTTTTAGGTGAAAATGCCAGACATAAATCACAGAATTTACATATTGCTTTAAAGTATATACCTTTAGAAAATCTTTGATCACTGCTATTATTCCATGTGCATTCAGGGAAATTGATGTACAGACGCAGCTATAGATTCAAACAGCCTTTATTCACAGAGCAATTTCAGCAAACACGGCTGTCACAAAGTGATTTACAGTAAACACACAACACCAAAACAGATAAGAAGAAGGATAATAAAACCAGAGAAAGAACACGAGCTGCGCACACACAAAGAAATGGGGCCAGAGCTTTTGTACACTTGCATGGGCATGTGTGAGTAATATTCTTCGCTCAAAAGATCGTACAAAACAATTTGTCTCCATGGGTTCTGTTCAGTGAACCTTTTGATACTGCTGAGGGGCATCAGCGTAACTGGAGTGTGTCTGTGACTGTGATTGGTAAAGTAACCTGGGTGCCGTAAGAGCCCTCAGTGGCCCACTGCGGATGCCATGTTGGCAATCAGGTTGACGTGAGCTCCAAAGCCCTGGAGTGCCATGGTTACCAGATGGCCGTGGCAACAATCTTCAGTCCTTTCACTCACCTGGCTGTGTAAAGACTTCCTCTAACCCAGTGCCCACAGGAAATGGTCTCTACTGCACGTCTGCCTTCTTTGCTTCTGCCAAGACTCTCGCTTCCATCCTCCGCTCATGTCTCTGAAGTCTGTTTCAGAAAGGAGAAGGGGAAAAAAAAGAGGACGCTGATTTGGGCCACAGAGGCTATGAGGGATTGCTCAGAACAAGATGGCAAGATAGTGAAATTTGATGTCCCTACTTAAACTGCTGCCAGGTTGCCATCCTTATATGTGACAGGTTGTTGTGGAATGAGTCATGCTGCTTTTTTATGGTCACTCTGTCAACAGTTCATTGTCACTGTCCAAGTTTCAGTCACCATTTCTGAGTCTCCTCAGAGATACTACTATCCTTTTGAAAGGTTTTTATCATTGTTATGCTATTCAGAAAAGGCTTCTTCCTATAAAGGATTATTCAAATTCATTCTTTTGATATTTTCCATGTTTTGTGGAGCAAGACTCTAACAAGTTAGCCCCCGGGTGTAGCGCAAAACTTGTGGCATATTCTCAGCCAATGCATAAATGCATATTATTAATGTATTTGTGTGTTTTATTGATTTATGTTGATTTATGGTTCTTGGAAGTACAGTATGTAGGAGACGTTTTTTGTTTGTTTGTTTTTGCTTCAGGGTAGGGTAAAGAAGTGAAACTCCAGCATGACAGTGGCACAATGTGCAGAAATGTGTAAAGTCAGCTTTTGGAACAGTTTGCAGAAGAGAGCGACATTTAGTTTGTGCCTTTTTCTTTCTTCACACATTTTGTTTTCTCTGCTCCTATCCCCTCATCTCCTTCCTGACAAAAGGTTACATAAAATCAATGGCAAGCAAGCAAAATCAATAACGTCCGAACGGAGGTTCTCTCCCTTATTTATCTATCTGATTTGTTTGGCTTCACCGACCACGTTAACCTTATCAAAAGGCATTCAGCAATGCTGAAAATACACTTAATCCTATTGATAGTGTATGCTAATGCCAAACCATAAGTTCAGGACTTGGCATCTCCTCTTAAACTTCTCGTTCAATAAGGTTGCCTCACTCCTCAAGTTGTACTAATGTAAACAACAGTGTGGGATGTACTGCATTTATTCAATTCTGCCTCCCTCTCCTCTTTTTTTACCATATTCCAGTTCCTCCCGTCATCCGAGTTTACCCAGAGAGCCAAGCCAGGGAGCCGGGCGTCACTGCCAGCCTGCGCTGCCACGCTGAGGGCATCCCCAGCCCCCAGCTGGCCTGGCTGAAGAACGGCATGGACATCACAACCAAGCTATCCAAACAGCTCACCCTGCAAGGTATGGAGGAGTCAAGAGTTTACTGCTCACTGCATGTACACTACACATATTTTTATTCCCCCAACTGCCACTTCTATTATTATTTTTACTACTGCTGTTACACATTTTTACTGCTACAGTTGCTCTTACAATTTCTGCTCCTACCACTAAGATAAATTTCACTATTATTGCTTCTGTATGACCATGACTACTATCACTCTTAGTAATACTGCTACTGCTAATAACAATTCACTTTATATGTGTAAAATGGGGATGGGTGACCTAAAATCTCTATTAAGATAAATGAGCAGATATACTTCAATAACAGTAAATGTAAACATTTTTTATACATCAGTGCATGTATTCTCATGTTGTCTCACTTCTGATACGCTTGTCTTGTCCTGCTTAATTACTTTATGAGTAGTGAAAGATGCTGGCCTGTTAGGTGATTGGTTGGTTGAACTTCTGGTTAGATGTTATTGGTTATTGTAGGCATTTTGAGTTGAACAGTGTTTCAGTATGAAAAACGTAAGTCATCACGAGATTCATAATGTCGGTAATTTGATGAATTTGCTTTATTGTCAAGCCCCAGGATCAAATATTCTGAGGTAAAGTTTTGAAGTTCCTTATAGTTCTTTCAATAAACAGTAAAGCCAAATGCTTTTCATTTGAGGCTGTACACAAAAATGATAAACCAGAAATCTGTCCCAGTGTTCACAGAAATGCAGCGTGTGGCAGGCCTGTGCCACATTCCTACTTTGAACTCCCACCTTTTTGAATTCTCCCTGAAACAAACCTCTCGCCTTCCTTCCTAACATATTAGAGAGCTGTTACGTAACAGAGTAATGGTACCGTGGCAGTCGCCTTTTATCTCTTTCTGGAAGGCAAACTCTCTTTTTTTTGTCTGTTTCTTCTGTTGTTCCTCAAAGCTAATGGGAGCGAAGTGCACATCAGCAACGTGCACTTTGAAGACACCGGCGCCTATACCTGCATCGCCAAAAATGAGGCTGGCGTGGACGAGGACATCTCTTCGCTATTTGTGGAGGACTCTGCGCGCAAAACTTGTATGTATAAGTCATGATGTCGGTCTCTTTTTATTCAAGGGATAATGGAGCCATGCAAATGGAGCTCTTAATAATTTATCCCATCAGTTCTTAATAGTTTATATCCTGTGATGCAATGATAGAGCCTCTGCGAGGGAAGTAATGGTGATACTATCTATACTCTCCTAGTCTCCTGGTTTGGAAACAGGAACAATTGTTCATGCACCCCTCCGTCCACTCAGGAAGACACTTTTGTTGCTCATATTTCATCTCCTCTATGCTCAGAGGGCTGCGACTAAGAATGACTTTTTATCAGTGCTGAAAGGATAAGTCGATTAATTTATTAGTCAGTCAACAGAAAATACATCTCAAAAGTCTTAAAGTTTCTTGCCTCTCAAATGTGAAGATTTGCTGTTTTTCTTTATTTTATATCCTTTTAAATTGAATATCTTTTGGTTTTGTCTTGTTAGTGAGACAAAAACGGCATTTGAAGCGTCACCTTGGGCTCTAGTAAATTGTGATGGGCATTTTTCACAATTTTTCTGACATGTCTTCTCTAAACAATTAGTTGATTCATAATAGAAATAATCGTCAGATTTCTAGATTATGAAAATAATCATTAGTAAACTGTCCAAAACCCAAAGATATTCAATTTACAATGAAATAAATCAGAGAAAAAGAGCAAATCCTCAAATTTGATAAGGTAGCATTTTTGCTTCATGAATTATAAACATCAGTTTATTATAAAAATTGTTGTCAGTTACTTTTCTGTCAATCGATTAATCGACTAATTGTTCAACACTACCATCTCCAAACTTTCCTCTTTGTCATGCTCCACATCAGTGATTTTTGGCACGCACACTAATTGATTAAGGTGGTATTTGGCATTAGTCGTCAACTGTCAATATGTAACCGTGTAACAGTAGAGTTGTGACACAAGTAACCGTCTTATTCAAATTTGGAAGCATTTTTCGACACAAACAATCTCCCCTTGTGCCCTCCCCGCGAATAGAGTCTCGCACGGTAATTAACTTTGACCTTCTCAGAAATGTCAGAATCTGTCTTTGGGGTTCAAGACCAGTTGTTAGTTTGCTGGACTTTCCTGTGGGTAATTAGGGTTCCCAAACAGCACACTTAGCAGCTTTGCAGTCGAGTCACACATCTCTTGTGTTCACTGTGCCACACCTCTGCCAGACCTGACGCGTTTAGATGTCATCCCCGTGGTACGACACTTCCTCCACCCAGCCTGTCACACATCAGAGGATCATGCTCGGCAAGGTCAAAAGTCACTCGTGTGCTTTGAAGCTTTTGAAGCTGTACCGCGGGCCAAAATGGTACTAGGTGTTGGATATTGCAGACCCTTTTTAGAGTGAGCAACCCCACAGGACAGGAGTTCAAAGGGATGTCAGCAGACAGCCAGACATGGCTGCACTACTACATTATGAAAGGTAGCAAAAAAAACAGATTTTACTACACTGTCATAGTCTGGCATGAATGTACTTGACCCACTCTAGTTTTCCCACGAGAATGCCACCTTTACACATAAACTAGTTAAGTGAACAAATGGAAGCTGACTATCCTCCTGGATTGGCTGTCTCTGTGAGCCTGCGGGTAATGTGGCCCTCTACCACTGAGACCCTCACCTCTGCTCCTAAAAATATACATACACCCTGACCAGTCATTAAGTTCAAAAGGGATTTTACGCATGTTATGCGTGTTTCCAATGACCAGTTGTTGAATTACCTTGATATTAGGAATTTCACCATATAACCTAATTATTTCAAAATGTTGCCACTGTGTCCCAGAAAACTCTTTAAGGATACGGCTGGTGATGCAGCAGCGAAACTTGGTGTTACCTTGTGTAGTCTACTCAAGCAACGAGAAACAGTCAGCTGCTAGTGATGGAAACAGGAAACGAATGCGCACTTGTGGTTAAAGCCGCCCCGAAAAGGCAGGAGAATTATAAGAAAAAGTGAAGCTGTCCGTTTCATTACTTCGTATTAATGTAATGAATATACAAATGTCAATTAGATGGTAATTTGCATAAGAAAGAAAAAAAAGAAGAAAAAAAATTGGTTATAATAATCATCCGCTTATAGTGATTAATTTGACCCGGACAGACGTGATCACTATGAGGTCTCCGCTGTATAATAAGATTGCAGAATAATTTTATGTTGATTGATGAATCGATGAATCAGCTAATTGTTTCAGCTCTAAAACGAACAATGCGCTAGTCTGTCTCTTAATACTTTCAGACCTAAATAATGTATTTGTTAGGGACTATTTTCAGCTGTGGATTTAGTGCGCTTGAGGCAGCAGGATGGTGTGTATGGGATCAACTCAATTGTTTCGCACTAAGATGGATGATATATGGTTGATTACCAGTTAAACAGCATTTTTTAACCACCTATATACTTTATTGACCCTTCATATCCCTGTCAGTTCATTTCTGCTTGATAGCCGTTGTTGTTTCTCTTTGCCACTGCAGTTAGTCTTTGTGCAGCATATGTTGCCATGCTTTCCCATACTGTTTCCCTTGAATAATAAATATAATAATAATATTAATAATAATAATAATTTTGTAGTTTTTTGGACTGATGCACCAGCCGTTTTGATCACAGGTGATTAATTCTCTTTGGACATCTGTTAGTTGTCTCATGTTGCTTTGATATCGTACATATCAAAGATTGAGAAAGAAGAGGGTCGTTTTCAGGTCTCTTTTACAGCTGAGAAATGTTGCTAATTGGCATTGAATCTAATATAACTCACCTCTGTAGCAGCGTTTGCACCAGTGATTAAGTTATTTCAGTCATGTTAAGTATAGAACATCAGTTCAATAAGTTAACAATTACAAAGAATGCACTCGGGGACTTCTTCGGGCCAGAACTAGGTCAGTACAATAAAAACCAGACGTGTTTCATGTATTCACACCAGTCTACCAGCTCTGTCTTCTTCACATAGGAACAGAAAGAGGTCTGGAATAAAATAGAGACAGAAAGAGGAATATCGGATTGTTCAGCTTTTACAAGTGTAATTAGTTTCATGGTCACAAAAGTTCATGTCAAGTCAAATTTATTTCTAAAGGGCTTTTAACACAGGTCCATCACTTTACAGCTAACGTGTGTGTGTGTGTTTGTGTGAGAGAGAGAGAGAGACAAAGAAAGTAGATTGTAAACTATTTTGTGTCCACTTGAGTCTAAAGAGTTTTCAGCTTGTAGAAAAATGCTCTCAAGTGTTTAAAAATTGTATAAGTTTTTCAATGTGTGCAGTACCGATGTACATTTATTAATCGATAATTGTTGGGGAAATATTTGATCAAATGAACTTCACATGGATGAAGGTGTGAAAACACATACAGTATATACTCTATTAGGGCTGTGCGATATGACCAAAATCTCATATCCTGATTTAGGTAATTTCATATCCAGGTAGCGATACATATCACGATATAGCACATTTTCTATAAATTCAATGAATAGTTTATATAAAATGACCACATGGAAAGGCCTATTTCTTACTACATTTTGTATTATACACTCAACAAATAAAAGGTAGCATAGTACAATACCTTGTGGATTTTCTCCTCTACTTTGGCCTGACACGCTTGATATAAACGAGGCAACTCGACTTGAGTGAAGTGCTTCCGGCTTGGCATTGTGTACCTTGGGTCGAGTGTTGGCAGCAACTCACAAAACCCTCGTTTCTTGACAGTGTAAATTGGGGCCATGTCTTTGCAGATGCAAGTTGCAACGGCAGCCGTTGTCTCCTTCCATCTTCGTGATTCTTTGCCATATGGTGTGCCGCAGGCAAAAGCCTCCTGCAACGTCTGAGTCTGGGGTTTGTTTTGAGCACTCGACTGTACTTTTGTGGCTCTCCGTACAGTTTGACATCATTCTTGCGCAGGTGGTAAAAGGTAAGAGGTGTTTGAGTCTGTTGTGGGGACCGGTCTGCGGCATAATTTGCAAAGTATGGTTTTCTGGTCCATGTCAGGCTTTTCATACCCAAACTGCGTCCATGCGACAGAAGTAGCCCCTCTTTTAGGTACGAGCTCCTCGTTTTGTCTTGGCTGGTCGGAGTCCTTCTCCTGTTTGGAATTACCCCGTTTTGTATCATGTTCACTCTTCTCCATGTTTGTTTGTGTTGCCTTCATGCAAATTTCCTGCCTGCATCCATGCCGTGCGGAAGAACGCAAAGGGGCGTCCAAATGACGAAAAATATTGCCATAAAGAGTGTGATTTGCGATTCAACGGAATAAACGATAGAGCATAATATGAAACGATAGCCGCTTTTCTATCATCACACAATATATATCGTCATATTGCACAGCCCTGTACTCTATATAGGATCCCATAAATGTGAGTGATAAAGAGAGTGATAAAGAGAGAAAATATTTGAGTGTAGACTTGTTTATGGCTGTGCAACTGCTTGTATAAGAAGTGAAACACAAAAACACAAAACTCATTAAATCTGTGAGAACGCTGCGGGTTTGACTTTTGACCCTCTTTTGTAATTTGCATTATCTTGGCATTTGATTAGCCACTGGAGATGGACAGATATTTTTATTGGGCTCTCCCATAGGGGGGCGGCTGCGTGATTTTTCTTGGAAAGCTGCCAGCTGCCGTCAATACATCAGTGTTTAAAGTCTCAGCTGCTCATGTGTATTGTGATGTTCAGTCTTAACACAGCAAACTTCATCAGGCACAACCAGTGTCATTGTACGCTGCAGCTGTTTTCACCTGAGTGATTCCTGTTAGTGAATATTAATATGTTTAACAGACAGCTGTTATAACAAAAATATTAATACAAGAAAAAACACCAGTGGATTAGCACTTATGCTTGGTGCAAACAGATGATCTTGCAATGAGTGTTTAGAGCATGCAGGGCTGTTCATT
The DNA here is from genome assembly GCA_003416845.1 of Oplegnathus fasciatus. NCBI lineage: Eukaryota > Metazoa > Chordata > Actinopteri > Centrarchiformes > Oplegnathidae > Oplegnathus > Oplegnathus fasciatus. Next base: position 1,331,527 of record NTHP01000103.1, read on the forward strand.
TAACTGAAGTTCTGGGATGTGTTACTTTAACAGCACAATCCTCGTCTGCAGTTTACAGTACACACTCCCTGCTGTGCCATGCTCACATGTGATGCTGGCTCACTGTGGCACTGCTTCGGATATTTCTGCATATTTTCCCCAGACTCAATGTAGTAAACTTTCTTTTCACAAATTCAAACTTTTGAATTCTGTTTGATAAAAGCTAATGCAAATTTATTCCACACATTTAAAAGTGATGATTCAAAAGTCCAAATCTAGCTACAGAGTCTGTTGCTATTCCCGTCTTCCCCATCACTTGGTCAGTTTCCTGCCACAACACTAGTCTTTCCTTTCCATGAGCTACCTTTCTGGAAATGGCATCCAGCCATGATGAGGCAGAGGTAACCTGCATTTGTATAACCTCAGTGGAGAAGCAGATGTCAAACGCAGCCAGTGCGCTTGAAATCGCATTAAAATTAACTTATGTGTTAGTAATGACGTTCGCTGACAGAGCCAGACACATTAGCAGTTAGGCAAGCTGGCCAGACTTCACCTATTCTGGATCTCGTCCTTCTGTCTCATCACATATACCTTGTTTCACTCGGTGTGTTTACATGCACCTAAGTGATTTCTTAAACATCATGTAAACAAGAAACCTGGGAAGCGGGAAGGGGATTAGGGAAATCTGATTTCCCCAGCTAGATTTCTCCTGGAGAATTTTTTGGCCATGTAATCAGGTTTCTAAACAGCATTTTACAAATACAGTTGCATACTTGTGAGAGGAGAAATCATTTCATGTAGAAATTTGTCCTTGTATTTGGAATAACTCCATCCATAGTTCAACTTTTTCTGAAACTAACTAATTTAAAACAGTTGAAATAAGAAAGCCCTGCTTCCACAATAAGGTTGGGGGTAGAGGAGAAATCTGATTACAGTGCATGAAAATGCTTTCCTCGATTAGCCCTCACTACTACATGAAACTTTCATCCAAGAGCTTTTCACCAGCATTGACTACAGAGTAAGATAAGGAATGGTGTCACAAGAACTGTTCACATAAATGATGGTATCATTTAAATTTTTTGATACAAGTGCCAATACTGTATCTGAGTTTTAGTACCAATACCACATTCTTAGGAAAATAGGTTTTTTCAAATGTTTTTTTAATTAAATTTAATTAAAAAAAAGACTTTTCAATGCAAAAGACTTTACATAATCACAACAACTTTTTTAATTGTGGACTATTTTATTTAGACAAAATAATGATTTAGTTGAGGAAATATCTGATCAAAGAATAAATAAACAAGACTAAAAATATGACAAAGGCTCATGCCAACTTGCTTGTTGCCCATACATAGACAAGCAGCTGCAAATCAAGTGGCATTGATCACATACCTGCCTGTGTACTTTGTGTGTACCTGGTGGATTAAAAAGCATATTCAACAGTTGCACAACCAACCTTTGGAAGAAATGCAGCGTAGGTAGGATAGCCATCACACACACCAAAAAATTATCGCTAAAAATCAAGTATATCAGCACTCTGGACATTTTTTGGCCAGTATTCAGAAGCAGTAAAGTTCAATAAACTAGTACATTTCTTGGAAAAAACACGTAACACAAATGAATAGGTACATTATGTTCTTCTAAAATTTTTAGATACTGTTATATTCTGTAAATACTCACTGTGCAACCTGCTGCAGATGTGTGAAACCCATCAAGAAGGAAACGTATGAATACATGTATGCCATTTCTCATTTATCACAGTGCAAGCTTTTGATCAATCAAAACTGCAAAAATGTAATCAAAAAGTCATATTTTGAACATCTGTGCACTTATGTCACATAAATCACAGTCATGTCAGAATCATCATTCAAACTCAGAGGCTGAAGTACATCTAGAGTGTGAATCCAGATTAGCTCCATATGTTGTGGCCAGAGAGGCTCTCTAAAGTCATTGGCCCAGTTATTACCCGTCTATGGATCAACATCATCTGGTTTGACATCCTGGTTTCTGGGAGAGACTACAGGGACAAATATGATGGAAGTAATGTAATCAACGAAGATCTGAACTTAACCACACCAAACACAAACATATCTAAACTTAATCATGTCTAGCATAAAACACACGTTTAAGCATTTCAAAGCTAAATCCCCAAATTATCCATCTCTAGTATAACACCTAAACACTGACTTGAACCCAGGATCATGAACAGGATAAACCTTTGGCATATAGTCATCATACCATGAGACCCAACAAGCAGATGTCCTTATAACCTCCAAAAAATATTTTAACTACTTCCATCTGTCAGGTGATTTTCAACATATTTGTAACTACTTTGTCCCCCAGTTTGTTTTCAAGCGTTAGTCCGTCTGGTTTTCCAGCTTTTTGCAATAAGCATTCGAAGTTCACAAGTACTGACTTAACTGTCTGCATATCTCAGGGCTGAGATATGCACATTATTAGAACGGGTGGCATTTGCCTTTAAGTAGCAGAATCAAGGACACTTTAAACCTCTTCACTGACGTTGAGATGCTGGTGGGTATGTTGTGGCACCAGACTACCCTTGATCTAATCCCATTGATCTGAAACAGACACGGATTTAAATGACACATTGTGATTATACTTGGAAATGTTTTAGAAATCTGACTTTGTGGAAAGTAATGATCTCATTGTGTGAAAGCATTGTGTTTATGACCTGCCTTAGGCTTCTCATTCAGACACTAGAATGAGAGAGAGAGCTGAATAACTAACTAAGCCAGTTGTCAAAGGGCTGAATAAGGTATTAAGCAGGAGATGAACTGAAAAACATGATTTTATGAGCGAGGCATGAATGATCTTCTTTAGATTAATTCACCCCCAAGGAGCTTGAAGGTCAAAACCTTCTCTTCACAGGCGCAGCACTAAAGTGAATTGTTTTTCCCTCAAATTTACCCAAGCGCTTCGTTGTTTGGGAAAACCTGAGCAGTCACTATTCTGAGATCTCTTTAACAGAGTCTGTCACCAGCAGGCAGAGCACCATCCATCTCTGACAGTCTGCCGCTAAACTGGCATAAATATCTGCCCTTCACAATGTGCCAATTATTTCTGCAGTGTCAGAGGATCTGCGAGGCTCAGAACGAGCATTTGTTGCTTTAGTCTCTCCACTTTACGTCTCTACATTATGCTGCACTCCATGCCTCATACCAGGGATGCGCAGAGTACTGTATAGTGCATATACTGGCTCAAGCAGATCCCCATTGCCCTCTTCAGCTGAAGTGCGCTTCTGGACCAAATAGAGAAATAATAATTATAGAATTAGAATTACTTTGAGAGAAAGTCTGCCAAACTCCAGTTCAGAGGAGGATCTTGTTGTCTTTAGTGCCACTTATTTCTTGCAGTGACTGAGTTCACACTTTTCCATCCATACATTTCTTTTTTTCTTTCTATCTTATTGTCTTTGTGCATGAATTATCTCCATATAAGATATTATATTCTTATTGTTGGTACAGCTGTTCCGAATACCATTTTTGGGGCTTTGAAGCTTCGGTTGTGGTTCGTTTCGAAGGTTATGTAACCACTGTTCGTATGGTGGCAAGTTTACATACATTATTTAACTACATCATTGTAAACTTTTACCTTTTCAGCTGTTCCAAAAAATGAAAGGATGTTTTGCTGCCTTTGCATCCTTACTAGTTAACGTTAGCTAGCTGTAGACTGGAGGAAAAAAAATTGAATTCACTCAAAGGCTTCTGGCAGCTACCAGCAACTTTTAAGGTGAAATGTTTTCTTGCATGTGTTACCTTTCCAGCTTCGGTCGTCTGAGCCTAATTCAGTTGGTTCTAGCCTGGCTCGTTAGTTAGCTGGTAACTAGCCTCTGCAGTCCGGGCAGACTCTGCTTTGAAGAATGGTCGAGAGTGGTGGTGTTGCATAAAACAGGTGCTTTATTCACTCGGTGCAGTGAACACAATACACGGCCCTTTTCACAACCGCCTTACTTGAACCTGAGCTTATCTGGACACTTTCTGCTGACTACTGTCACTTAAAAACCCATGGAAGCACGCACTTCACGGTGTCTGCCGCACATACAGGTACTTTGTCTACACACAGGAGAGACTCACTTCCCATAACAAACCTGTCAGACTATGTCACATGCATACATCACCCACAAGGCCACCTTCCTTAAAGAGGAAGGCTCAGCCGGTAACACGTTACTCTACGGATTAATTGACGTCATGAATCAATCAACACATCTTAAAAAAACAACAACGAATATCTGAATCCCAAAATTGAAAACCGAATACCTATCCAACGAACGAATATCTGAATAGTCAAATAAACGGGTCCAGCCCTAATTGTAGGTGATGTTCTGAGCAGTTATGATTGGTTTGTATGTTGCCTAAGAGTAAGGTTTCACTGTATGGTCATTCAGTTCTTAATTGGTTCTCATTAGAAAGGTAATTAGCATAGAGGACACAATGTTGCAGCAACACTAGTATTTTATTTATAATCATTGTGCTGTAACAGATCCCATTTAACCCTTGCAAATAATTAAGACTATAACAAGATTCAGGCAAGTTTTCAGTGCTTATATTGCTAAATAATGACTTCGCCACATTACATTAGATATCTTGGGTTTCATAGTTTCTGAAACATTTTAATGAGCCAACAACTGGTTAGCTAAGGTTAATGCAACTGTATGAATAAAGTTTATTGTTGGATACACATTGCTTATATTGACGGTGTGTCTAAAATTAGGTAACAGAGGCAGAGAGACAAAAAAGTCGAGAGGGGTAGTGAAAGGACAAGCTTCCTCTGCAAATTTTGGTTTCAAAGAAGCAGCTGGTCAACAGTTAAAAAATTATGACTGAAATATTAATCTGCCAGTTTACTTCATCTCCACTAAGTACCTGTGACTCTGTTTGTTTCAACTGAGAATGTTTTTATGGACTGTAAAACTAACATTCAGATGAATCTACTGATCTCTTATAGCCTATTTTGCGCATTAGGTGCACAAAATAGCAGAACAATATACAGTAACCGTACACTTAATGAGCATCAGGTCGAGGAGTGAGGACAGTACAGCCCATCACAATGTCTGTGTACATTCCTTCTTCATATCCTGCTCTGGTCTCGACTCACGACTCCAGTGTGTATTCTTTACTCCATATTTTCTTTACTCAATGCTTTATGACTCACTGTGAGGGCCGTTAAGTAATGTATGACCTTTACATACCCCAGCAGGAACAGATAGTCTTGAAACTCTAGTGGGCTGGAAAGTGAATGTTGCACTGCAAAACATCTCCACTCAGCCACAAGTCAGTTACTAAGTCTTAAAATCCAACTTTTGTGACAAATCTGCAGATGGGGTGAGATTATTTCACCTGTGTCCAATACAAATACATAGTGTAATTTTCTGGATCCTAAATCTAGATGTGATTGTTCTGTCTTGTGTCGAGATACCGAGACTCGAGATATTTCCTGAAACAAGGAAAACGGTGTGGGATTATTTCATTTACATTTACACTTGACACTGAGGGTGCTTTCACACGTATACTTCGGTGGACTCGGTGCAATTTGGGGGTGAAGTTGCAACATTGTTGCATTTTTCATTTCGTTCGGTTAGCGTTCACACTGTAACTTTGTCAAGCGTGCCAAACATTGTAAACAAATGTCACACGGCCGAAACGATCGCTCGTCTATTGGACAAAATATCCGAGTGAAACTCGCCAACACTTCCTGATCTCAGAAATAATGGAGCAACACTAAATTTGTCTGGGTTTGGTCTTGGGTTTTCTGGTTTTGCTTTGCAGTTTCCATCAATCAAATGGTTTACAAGAAGGCGAACAATATGAGCAGCTGACAAGACAGCGAGTTGTTGAACATTTCATTCTGCAAATGAGACAAGTGAGACAGTACCAAAGGAGAAGGCTGTGTCCTTGTTACACAGATGACGAGTGAGGTATGGTCATAATAAGTTAGGAGGTTAGGTCCACTTCCTATATTTG
>NTHP01000103.1:1356208-1378708 GCA_003416845.1 Oplegnathus fasciatus
GGAGTTGGGACAGGGGAATTTAGCAATAAAGGCCTTGTTCTCTCTGGCACGCAGGTAAATAAAGGAGAATTTATGGTATCTGCAATAAGCTAATATCGGCATGGCCAATTAATTGGTCTAGCTCTAGTCACATCCATGTTAGGCGAGCAGTGAAGGAATTGTAGCCTCTTTTATATATGTAATCCCCTAAAGGGTTGGTCAGCACTTCAGCGTCATTACTCTTTTTATTTCAGATCCAGTGTGTATGAGTGTGTATGAAACCAACAGCAAAAATGGGTCACTGTCCACATACTTACTGATTGATTACACTCTATGTAACTGTAATACAGATTTGAAGATCATGCTACAAATAGAATCACGAAATATGTAATGAAATGTTTTGGGGGTTTTTTTTAAGTGTCTTTTGTTTCCCTGTTTCCTCTGAGAGTCCTCTTGATTCAACTCCAGTGATTCGAGTGGTTTTACTTGCTTGAAAATCCTGCTTGCCATCGCCTGCACAGAAATTCATAATGCGGGGTTTGGTCTGTGGCAATTTGCTTTGTGCATTGTGGCACAATGAAAGCAAACCCTGCCTACACACAAGCACATGTCTGCACGCTTCCATGCATGCACAAGTATTATTTAGACACCAGTGACAAGAGCACACATCACCTCCCACTGTGAAGCTCTAACATCTCAGCAATAAGAGAAGAGGCTGAAGAGTTGCATCTCAAATCAGTGCACCAAAGCAAAGATAACCATGATAGCAACATATTAAGTGATGTATTTGAGTGGACACCGCTTTTATGGAATGGAACTCTTACTAAAAATGAAAAATAAAACATGTCAGTTACAAGTATTGCTCCCTTTTGGTTATAAGCTCCAAATAAGTACGAGTTACGGACTTAAATGAGTAGAAAACAGCACCACTGAGTGTATTTATCAGGCTCATGTTTAACACCCACCTCCTTCTCTGTTGGTGTCCACCAGGTGATCAATCAAGCCAGTGGAAGAGTCTCTCACCACACCGTACACACACAGCCGGTCGGCAGGCGCTTCGACAGAGTGGACGACTTCTTCATTCCCGCCTCCAGCCTCATCATTAACCACATCAGGTACGTCCAGTATGATCCAAGAACACTCCTAATGCAAATTGATCTGCAAATTAAATTCACCCCATTGGCATTTTATTCACTTTTTTCTCCTAGACTCAGTACTACAATAATGATTTGGAAGGGCATTTTGTATGAGAGTGAGTGTGTGCTTGTCTGTTAATGTTTGGAGAAAGGCCCAGTTGTCATCTGTGCTGCAGACGAGACGGTGACAGATCACCTGAAATAGTTCTATAAATAAACCCTTGTTACCTCAGCTGTGGAATTAACTTTTTATATCTGAATTTATAAATCCAAAAGCTAATTAACGACCACTGACAATTTTGTAATAACTAAAAGATCAGTCTTCTACTTCTGCCAGTAGGGATGGGCGATATAAACACTGATCCCAATAGCAACATTTCATCAATTAAAAAATGACAAACATATTGTTATATTAAGTTATAAGTTATATTGCAGCGTATCGCATCATAGAAACAAAGCTATTTCTACCCAATCATATGGCAGGAATATCCCCAAATCGACACAGCAGGGCTGGTTGAGTTTGCTAAACACACCGAAGTAGGATAGTTAGATCTGAGGAAACGTTCTCGTGTCGGCACAGAGAGCGAGAGTCACGACGACCTCAAATGTAAAGAGCCGTTGATCACATGTGGCGATACTTTAGCAACTTAAAGCTCCGTTTGGCCACAAAGTGAAAGAGATAAGGGCTGCAACTACCGATTATTTTCATTATGAATTATTTATTTTCTTGATTAATCATTTAGTCTGTAAAATGTCAGAAAATAGTGAAACATTTCCAAAGTCCAAGGTGACATATTCAAATGTCTTGATTTGTCCAAATCCAGATGATACTTAGCTTACAATTATATGATAAACAGAAAAGCAGCAAATCCTCACACTGGAGGAGTTAGAACCAGAGAATTTCTGGTATCTTTGCTTGAAAAATTACTTAAACGATTTAGCAATTATAAAAATTGGTGATCAATTAATCAAATATTGTTTCAGCTCTAAGTGACACAACCCTGAGCCAACAAAGACGGTAAATACCACAAAGTGTATCGCATGAAGCGCCATCATCCAGTAGGTCACTCGAAGGGTGAGTGAACAGTTTCAAACACAAACCGCCACATTAGGCTTTTTCTTCCCTTGTTTTCTGAATTTAAGCTTTAGGGAATCTTAAAGCTCAACAGAATTAGTGACTTCATTTATGTCGTGATATGTATCTAATCTGATTAAATCTTTTCCCATATCTGGATCTCAGTCCATCTGTAGCTGGTGAGAAACCTGAGCTGCTGTTAAGCAATGTGCTCAGTGTTTGAGCACGTTGCTTTTACCAGCTATGTCACTAAAACAAGGGTAGGCAGTGTAATTATGTTGCTAAGCATCCAGAATGGTAAAATGTAAATGCTGATGACCATCATTTGGACCGAGCAGTGGATGCAGCCTTAACTCAGCTTGGCCTCATTTTAAATGCCATGCAGTTTGTGTGTGCTCCTTTTTTAAAAAAGATTCTTTAAATCTACACACAGTCCACATGAACTTTAAAAAAAACTGAATCAGCTATAATGTTTATAGCCGCTGACATTTTCTCTTTGACAATATCGGAGACAAATCAAAAAGAAATCGATTGAATCACAACACCTGCCTACTCGGTACTGATGCTGAAGTCCCCAGACTCTGTGTCACAAAGTAAAATAGGCTGGTTCTTCTCAAATAGCACTAATCATACAATATATTAGCACACTTGGACCAGGATTATTTATGTAATATTATTATTTGTGTTTTCACCAAGATAAAATAAGAATTCTGCATAAAGCTACAAAGATAGTAGCCAGAGAGAGACCGTTGACAACTCACCTCCTCTCTAACATCTCACTTCATCAACAACAAAGCACAGAAGTGCTGAATGCAGAGTGTATCAAAAAGCTGCTGTGGTTTTTAGAAGTCATGACCAGTCGTCACACTCAGGCTCGACATGGACAGAAAAAAGCTAGTCCTAAACGCTTGGCTAATGTCATGGAGAGGCCAGGAACAAGCAGGAGGTCTGGAGGATTTCAGGACGTTAACGGTCTCCTGGAGAGGAGGAGTAAGCAGTCCAGTGTGTGTGTTGTGTGTGTGTGTGTGTGTGGAGGGGGGGGTGGGGTGGTGTTGTTGGCACATCTGTAATTAGATCCACTGAGACCTGCAGGGAAGATAGCAGGAAAATGTGGCCGCATTTTTTTGGAATGTTGTGTTTGAAAATTGCCGTCTTTACCAGCTAGCTGCTCATCATTTTGAAGCTTTTAAAAATAAGCTTACTGTATGTTACTGCTACTGCCAGGTCCTGTTATTATGAATGTTGTTTACGTGGCTAAAATGTGAAACACAATACCTGAGTAATAACCTTCACATAGTGTACATGTTGTGCAGCTCACTAGTTACACAACTCTCATGGCGTTCATCTTTATACAACCATCCAGTTTTAAATGCTTTCTTCTGTATAGCTGCAATTCTGTGGACAGGCTGCTAAAACTAATTAGGACAGGACAATATGGATAAAATCCTCTGTCACAATATACAGTGCTTTTTGTCATTTTTAGGGCTGCAACAAACGATTATTTTCTTGATTGATCATTTAGTCAGAAAACTGTGAAAAATGCCCATCGCAATTTCTCACGGTCCAAGGTGATGTCATCAAATGTTACATTTTGTCTGACCAACAGGATATTCAAGACAAAGATATTCAAGACAAAAGCATCAAATGTTTGGCATTTGTACTTCAAAAATAATGATTTATCTATAATCAATATAGTTGCAACTCTAATTTTCATTATCAATTAATCTGATGATTTCTTTAGTTTATATAATGTCAGAAAATAGTAAAAAAAAATGCACATCACAGGTTCCCAGAGTCCAGAGTTACGTCTTCATATTGCTCATTTTGTCAAACCAACAGTCAAAACCCCAAAAATATTCAGTTTACAACCACAAAAGACAGAGAAAAGCAGCAGGGTGTGTTCGGCATTTCAGCTAGAAACAGTTGATCACAAATCAAAATAGTTAATCAAAACTTTTGCTGATTAATTCTTTGTCGATGGATTGATTAATCGAGTACTTGTTTCAGCACTAGTAATTTTATATTGTGTTAACAATATACTGTTAATCATAATATAGTAAAAATAAAATCAACTCTATGGAAAAAACAAGCAGACAGGAAGTTCTTTTGGCTAATCCAGCAAATTAAATACCTGACAGATCAAGGTGCTTCATCACATTGATGCAAAAACCATTTAAAAATCCAATATTGCAATAAAGCAGTCCAACATTGATTTGCAACATTGCCCGCAATGAATTAATACAACAGCAACAACAACACATATTAAAGTGAAGTATAACCAGTATGCAAAAGTCATTGACAGTTGACAAATGTATGTCGATTTAGCCCAACTCTAACTGATATGAACTGATAAGTAATATAAACACTTGTACAAAGTAATACAGTACAATACAATGTGTGACTTTAGTTTAAGTTTTTGTTCAAAGCCTGTACTTTATAGTGGTGTTGTATTGACATGTTTCTAATATTTTGTCCACCTCATGTCCTGCTCAGTCAGTAGGTTTTTTCAGACAATTTTAGGCTTAATTTATACTTTGATTCACTACATTTAGCTGAAAGCAGATGGAAGTGGCACATTGGGACGCTGTTGGCTCTCCATGTAGTTTTGTTACAAACTCATAATTCAGCCTTGGAACAGTGGTGTGACGTAGTCTTCTGTATTTCTGCCAGGACAATATATCAATATACAGTAAAGAGCTGTAGGTCTGTACATGTGCATGGATGTTGTTTTTTATTCGAACAGCTGTTTTTATTGCAGATATTAGGAAAGTTTAAATTAACTACTGCCTTGTGGCTCTGATTTATTTTTTTTTTTATTTTTTGATCTAGTACCCACACAGCCATTTGTCTGCTGGCAGGAACGCAGCATTGATTAGTCGATTTAGCAACATGAGCAGTGTGTGAACAGCCGACATATATTCAGCAACTTCCGGGGATTGTTTAATGACTGGGGATTCCCTCAGCAGCTACTATAAAGCGAGCAGGAACTTCTGGGGGCTGTCATTCATTAAAACCATCGACTTACAGTCAGGCAACTCTGCATGTCAGCAAAAAAAAAGCTGTTATTTCTTATTTTTACTCTACAGCGCCCTGCCAGACTACCTTTTGGCAAAACAAGCCAAGCGAGATGTTGATTCGATGTTTTTGCGCTGGAGGATGGGTGAACAAGAATTGCTGTGTTATAGATATCCTTTACTGTGCAGCGTTCATTGTTCTGTTCCCTGTGCATGAATTCTGCCCCCAGGATCTTCAACTGAACTGCAGAGCAAAGTGTTCAGACCCAGTCATTTCTAAACTGAAAATATTGACATGAACATAAGATGATAAAACGCAAAGTAGCTTTAGTTAGACATAACCCTGTTGTTGCAGAACCAGGGAGAATCTTTAATCCATTAATCATTGGTACAAATGACAAACAGCAGCTGTCAGTTTGGCTGAGAGCAATCTGGGTCTGCCAATGAAGCAACCCAGCTGTGTTCACATTAGAGCGAGACCAAACAATGTGTGATTATTAATTTATCATATGTGAAAAAATGTCTCGCTGGTGCTGAAAATAATATTTTCATTGCAGGATAAATGCACCATTGACCTTTAGCTTCCAAGCATGTTACCAATATATCACAGCATGTGTGCACTATCCATTGATCGGTCACAGAAGCCACAATATTGAATATAATCCAAAACCATTTCAGTAGTGTTTGACAGGCAGTGCTGATATTAGTCTGTAAATCGTCAGCTCTGTCTCCCAGTGGATGAGAATGTTTTTTCTGGTTTAAACTGCACATGACGTCTGCAAATGACGCTTCTCTAAATTCTCACCTGTATTGGAGCTTGTGGGACACAGTAGAATCAAGAAACCGCCTGTTTGGTGTCACAGGGCTTCTTTTGATTTTAATCTAACAAATTTAGTTTTCCAAGTCACGTAAATCCAATTTGGTTGGTCTGACGTGAAAGTCGAGACCTACAATCTCCCGACTGTTCAATTATAAGATGGAAAAATCTGTCCTCATTCAGTTAGTCATTCATGAGTCTTAGTAAGACTCATTTCTAGAATGACTCATAAAATAAATGTACCCTGGTTGAGGTAATTTCACTTTTAACAAGTAACTCCAGTTGTGAAATAATCATAATTTTCATTCATTAAATAAAGTGATTTCATTAAATTTAAAATCCTTGAAACAATATTATAAACAATATATTGTCATTTGTAAGTGAAAGATTTAATACAAATTTAAATGACACTCACAGACAGACATGTTTTGCAGGGAAGAAAGAAAAAAACAATTTGTGTGCACAATTTAATGGAACATCGCGTTACATTATATCATTCAGTATTTGAATGTTTTAATGGACTATGAAAAATAACACAATAATGTTCAAAATAAGTATATCTGTGTATCTCTGTCCAAAATTAAAACAAAAGTGCATTAAATCAGTGCAGCTCATTTAGATTAAACAGTCCATGGTCTCACAACTTTCTCTGCTTAGTTTTCTCTGCATTAACACTCAATGTCAATTTTCGGTAGCAGAAGAAACTGAAGTTACAGGTTAGGACAGAAATACGAGGATATATCTCAGATTTTTGCCTCTTTTCCAAAAAACGTAATGTTGTCTTTGACATCCCTGAAGCTTGATGGATACTGTACATTTTTATTATTTTTTTCTTCATTGAGTTACCTCACACTACAGGTTTTATTCTGCCTTTCTGCCAAACTGTGCACCTTCTATGCTCACACTGAACGTTAACACAAAACCACCCATTGGTTGTCCAAGTTCAGTTTTATTTCTATCGCAACACAGCCTCAGTCAAGACTACAAGTAGCCACAAAATATAAAATTCTACTCCAGCAATGTTAAAACAAGCTCACTACAGTTTAACAGAACTTTTGACAGCAGTGGGGAAATCTGATCATAGAACTACTCAAACTGGAAGAAAGCCAACCAAAATGTCTGACATGCCAGAAATCCACCCGAATGTCCGACAGCTGCTAAACATCAAATGGCAACCAGTTTTGCTCGAATCTAAAATAAGTCAGGGGCGACCAATTTAGTTTAAAATTTGGGCTTAATCGGTACGATCATTTAACATTATATTCTTTTAATTTGTGTGCCCCAAGTTTTAGATTTTTTTTCCCTATGACCCCATTTAAAAAAACAAACAAAAAACCCCACCCAGATCTCATATTTTATGACCTCAGTTGACCTCCTGCCTGGACCCAGTGGACACAACAATCTCTGGATCAATGATTCGCTCCACAGGGATGATAATATGCTCTGCGGCTTTCAAACAGACAGCTTGGTGTTCAAATGGCATAAAAGATGATGAATGACGGCAAGATTGAAGTGCCTGTCAGCATCGATCAGCTGGTATTCACATTTAATTGAGGCCTGTCAGTTCCTTGCATATTCCCCCTCAACCCTGTTCGGCTGTTAAAATGTAATGTGCCATTAACAGATTCTTCGGGTTTTTTGTAATGAACAGCATTTTCACTGATCCATGGCCCACATATAAAACTGCTATAATTCTATTAGAGGGGAAGGTGTAAATGATGCTATACTGCCAATATGAAGATTGTCAGGGACCAGAATGTGGCTTTTGAAGTGGTTAAATGGTCCTCTAAGCAACATTTAATTTTTTATCCTGAACATTTCTTTAACAGAATGCCAGTCCAACGATTTTCATAATTACCCAGTACAAATTATTTTGCATGTCTTCTTTCAGGTTGACTTCATCTTGATATGTAGACTGTGCTGCTTTATTTTTAGATGTTTCCACTTGCTGCTTGAGAATTCATGAGCCTTGGAAACAAAAGGAATCAACGCTCTTTAATGGCAGATTCCTTACTTAAAATGTTGAAAAATTATTTTTAGACAATGCATGATTAAATTACCTTTTTAAATTTCTTGTAAGATTTCCTGCTTTCTTAACAATCCAAAAAGGATGGATTGTTGGTGCAAGCAGATCCAAAATTTATAATCATCTCTACTTGTTACTTATTTATAATTTTGGCTGTGGATAAGAGACTACAGCCACAGTAATGTCAGTATGCTAGCGTGCTGATGTTTAGCAGGAATAAAGTTTGACATGTTCACCATCTTAGTTTAGTGTGTTAGCATACTAAGTAGCTCTAAACACAGAGTATATCTGAGGCTGATGGGATGGAGTTTTTGCAGATATTTGGTCATGGACTTAAGTATTGAACAAGTTAAAAATGTGAGCCTTATGGTTGTGCTAGATTAGAGTTGGGTCATCACCAAACTCAGTAGCCTTCATCGTCTTAGAACCATGAATGTCTGTTTGAAATTTGATGGCAATCCATCCAATAGTTGTTGAGATATTTCAGTCTGGACCAAAGTGGTGGACCGACTGACTGACATCTCTAGTGTCATAATTTGGGTCTTACAAGAGGACAAAATGTGTTATTGATTAAATCTTTTTCTTTGTTTTTCTCTTTAAATTGTCTACAGGTTTGGCCTCATCCTTCATCGAAATGAGCCTGTTCTCCACAAGATTGACCTGGAGACGACGTCGTATGTGAAGAACATCAGTTTAAGGGAGTATAACTGCATCCCCAAGTCTGTGGCCTACACCCATCTCGGCGGCTACTACTTGGTCAACTGCAGGCCTGACTCCACTGGCGCCACGCAGCCCCAACTCATCTTGGACAGTGTAACAGATAGTGTGATTGGCCAAAACCGCGATGTGACCGGCACTCCCTACGTGTCTCCAGATGGCCACTACTTGGTCACTGTCGATGATGGCGACGGCCTGATGAGGATCCAGGTAATCTCAGAGCGAGGAGAGATCCAGGAGCCCTTCGACATCCACACCAACCTTCACCTGTCTGATCTGGCCTTCCAGCGCTCTTTCACGGAAGTCCACCAGTACAACGTGTTTGGCAGCTCCGGCCGTCAAACTGACGCTCTGTTTGTGGAGCTGAGCACCGGCAAAGTCAAGATGATCAAGAGCTTGAAAGAGGCCACCAAGTCGTTCGAGTGGCCGTGGAGCAGTAGGAACAGGGTAATGGCGGGCAGCGGACTGTTCGGACAGTACCTCATGACCCCGTCCAGAGAGTCTCTCTTCATCCTGGACGGACGGCTCAACAAGCTCAACTGTGAGATCACCGATGTCCTCAAAGGCAATGTGGTGGTGTGGGTTGGGGAGTCTTAGGTCATAACGTCAAGACCCAATGAGCTTTCTTTTCCTCAAAGGTACTGTTGCACTGAATTCTGTTGCAGATTTTTTAATTTTGTGGGAGCGCATTAGTGAATTCCACAGATTCAGAAACCAAATTGACCATTTGTAAATCCATTGGATGACGGACTGTCATCCAAAAAAAAAAAGTGAGGGAATAATTGATTGATATCGTCTTAAAGCCAAGTTGAAACCATTTTTTCCATTGGTTGGTTCACATTTAAGTCAACATAAAGTTGCTTGCTGGTGATCTTTTTCAGGAAAATTGGTATGAATCCGTAAACATGTGCAACTTTGCGTTATTATTCACGATCGGTTGTATTCAGTGTGTGGGAATGCTGTAGATAATCTCCGAACAAAACTAATATTTAAGTGAATTGGCAGAAATAGATATATAAACTGTAAATGTCCGGATTAACTCTCGTAATTTAAGTTTACCCGTCCCCAACTTTTTCCTGTGCCTTCAAGGAAAATTCCCCTCCATCAGAGGAATTAGCGTAATTATTCCCAGTGTGACTGCAGACTACACCTCTTCCTTTGACCCCTCCATTTGTGGTGAGCGTGGTTCCTCACAAATCTACCGCTCTTGTCTATCCATCCATCCAACGCAGTCGACTCAGTCTAATTAAAAAGAGCCCTTGCTGTGATCCCATCCTGTCTGAAGTGCAGACTGAGAGACTGAGTGGTTCATTATGGTTGTGCGATCTGTAACCTTTGATCCGAAATTATAACCAGCGTTGGAAGGTTTTGAAATATATATATATTTTTTTTTTTTTCCCTTTTTAGTCCAAAGCTGAAAAATGAAAGTCAGTGGCAATGTTAGTTAAATTGTAACAGCTTTATACACATTGTGAAATTTTTAAGTATTTCAAAATGTTCCTTAGCAATGAGTCAATAGAGCACTCGTGTGTGAAGAAAATCCTATCGTAACTTCAATATCCCTGGACCAAAAGAAACGTATCTTTAGAGTATAATAGAATGAACGGTGGAAAACGTGCATTGTCTTCTCTGTTTGACAGCATGTTTCAAGTGGATGTTTTAATGTGAAGTACTGATGAGCTAGCACACTGGGGAGTGGGGTAGTTGTGGTGTATTGTGTAGAGGGGTCTTTGAGGATAAGCTTTGAATATGAGGAACAACTCTTTCTGAATGCTCTTGCAGTAGATACATAGCTGGCAAGTCAATGAAACCGTTTCCTAGCTGGACACATTTCTATGCATTTTCACCCTGGCACTCTATGACTCTGTGAATCACAATGGGCAACTGTATCTCAAATTTAGTATGGACTTTTGATGTGTACAGATTATATAAAGTCACTCTGTCTTTCCTGTTAAATCCTACTCGTATATGTTTTGATTTGAATTTAATTTGATCCCTTTCTTCCTCCTTCACATGTTGTTTTCCAACCTTTAAACCCAACTGTACTGCTGATGATGACCTCTGACCTTTCTCTCTATTTATGTCCTGTACATAGCAGCTGACTGTGAGTCCATTAGTTTCCCCATTAATGTACAGATTCACGCAGGTTCTGTTCATTTTCCGAGCAAATAATCGCACTCCTTTTTGAGAAATGAGAACAAACACACAGCTGTCATTATCAACATCCTGTATCCAAGCACATTGTGATCACAAACACCGCTTTCACCTCCATATAGCCATGTCTTGTATGTTCCTTCATGTGATTGTTATTTATATAGAGAAAACACGCTTGTCATTTTACCCAACAATAAAAACTAGACCATGAAAAACAAGTGTAACATTGTCTCTTTTCCTCATTAAAACAACCTTTTATACTGTAGATGCTGGTACACAGACAATCACGCATTGATAAGTTTCCTTTAGGAGCTAAAGCAGCCTGTTGCCAATTATTATGCTACACGAGATGCTACAAGAACAAGGTCAAGACTCTGTTGTCCCTTTGGGTATATTTATCTTGCAGCAAGGCATTCAGTATAACAAATCATTATAATTAGCAAAGAAAGAAATACCAATTGTCAAACTTAAGATCTGTGACCGAAAGCAAAGCAGACTGAATTACCAGGAAAGCAGAGCAGTATGTAGTCAATTTATGTCAAATACATTAAAATATTTTACATTTTCTTTCACCAGGAAAGTCTGTGATATTCTGGACTTTCTGGAAAATATGATCGACATGATTCAACTGCCTGAAGGCTGAATGAAAAATGTCCACCACTACTAAAGATACACTTCCGTATATGATTATATTTGATATATTAAATCTCAACTTTGAGCTGAGAATAAATTTGGAGATTTCAGGGTGCTTTCAAGGCACCTCATCAAAATCAGGAAGTCTATCGTTAAAGCTAAACTGAAATACGGCCAGTGCTAAACTCAAGAATGATGCAAAGGAAAACAAAAATAAAAGATACTATGCAAGCAAGTGATTTAGTGCAAGTACCCAGGGCACACTGGTGGAACAAGTACTCAGACCCTGTATTTAGTAAATAGCAATAATACCACAGTGTAAATATACTCCATCACAAGTTAAAAAAAAAAGTCTTGCATTGAAAACTTTTCTTAAGTAAAAATACACAAGGATTATAAGCAAAATGTACTTAAAGGATCAAAAACAAAAGTACCCAGAGTGGGCCCTTTCACACAGTTTTATTATTAAATATACCGTATTACATTAGTAGATTGCTATTATTTATGTATTGTTGTGTAAGCAGCATTTCCTGCTATATGTTAAGGTGGAGCTAATTTTAACTGCTTTATATACAGTCCGGTAGTGTAACCTATAACAATGAATCATTGTATAAGATAATCATGTGTTTTGTTTGAAATATCTTAAATCTGTAAAGTAACTGTCGCTGTCAGAGAAAGTACAATATTTCCATCTAAAATGTTTTGCAGTAGAAGTGCAGGGAAGCATAAAATGTAAGTAAATTAAGAAATTCACTGGTTCCTGTTCCTCAAATGTGACTATTGTTTAGTGTTCTAGGATAGTAAATTGAATATCTTTGGGTTTTGCACTGTTGTTCAGACAAAACAAGACATTTGAAGACATTCCCTCAGGCTCTAGGAACTTTTCTAGGAACAATCAATCGAGAAAAAATTAATTAATAATGAAAATAACCATCAGCCCTAACATTATCATGCTTTTACCATGGTCACTTACAAAAGAGAAACAAGGACGGCTGTGTTCAAATTAAAGTCCAAAGTTTGTTTGTAGTCCTGGTTTGGTCCATTTATATTAGTTAGTATTATCTGCTAACGCAGCACCAAGCAGGAGTACTGTTGCTATGGTAACCAGCAGTTGACGATTATCTGCACACTGATTTAGAAAAATGGTTAAATTGTTCAACTGGATCTTTTAGGCGTCCTTTAATATTATTGGACATTATTTTATGATTACTTTGTTTCAGTTTGCACAACAGGTGCTGAGCTGCAAACGTTTCAAAATGTCACACAGCACACAAAATGAAAACATCTGTATCAAATGAGATAATACATAATCAGTGATTGTCTGCTACTATTTAGCAATATATTTGGGGTTTGGACTCCTGGTTGGACAAAACAAGACATCTGAAGACGTCATTTTGGACTTTAAGAAATTATAACTGACAATTTTAACAGTTTTGTGACATTTTAAGACAAAACTATTGATCGATTAATTGGCAGATTAATGGATAATAACTGTTAGTTGCAGCCCTAAATGTGTTTATCACTAAATTTGTTGTAACAGTAACCGTAAAAGTGTCATCAAAAGTCGGTCATTTCCTTCAGATTAGACAAATATAGACAAAAAATGAGCTAAAAGAAAATGTATTGAATATGCTGTAATAAATAATATAGTCTAGAGTCTGACTTTATGTTACAGTAAATCTGACATTCATACATGACAAAATGTACTGTGCTAATTTGAGGCATCTGTATTCAGAGGACTGAGCATGCGATTTAGTGTTTTGCATTTTGTCTTTAACAGGTAAGAATTTAGAAAGTCCGTTTGGATATTGCATTAACAATTTCACAAATTGAAACTATGTTGTGAAAATTTAGCCAAAGCAAATATAAAATACTGTAACTGACACCTGCCAACCAATCAAAAACAAGTATTTTCTGTGGCCATGATATGTTTCATCTTAAACTACATCTGTCTTCTTTGGTAGAAATAATGTTTTGGTACCCAGTTATAGACCAATGAAAAATTAACTTCTCCTTATTTTTCTCTTTTCAAAGAAGAACAAGTTCAGTCAATTTACAATCATGAATTACGAGTTTGTTGCCAGAACATTTATCTTCATTTCCTCACGGTCAGATGGGAACATGAAATCTTTTTTAAAATCAACTAATCTGTAAATAAATGTCAGATGTCTACTTCCCACCCCTTTCAAGACCATTTTCATTCACTGATTTTATTTTTTATCCATTTCATATCCTTGAAATACCAACAAACTCAGTGGATCATCAATGAAATGTCATTTTTCTTCTCAGTGATCTGTGTTCAGACAAGATTTCTCTGCTACATGTTTGTATTTCACCACAGCGATTACCTTTCAGGCAGTGTGTTATTTGTCCCCTCTGGGCTTATTCATCTTTAAAATGTATATACCTGCAGGTTCTGTCAGGTGTTTTGGATAAAATGATCCTCCAAATTGCGTGAGGCCGTACACTTATCTTTGAAATCCATGTGGAGAGGCACTTCCATCTGAACAACCCCTACATCAGATAAGCGCCTTTTCCACTGATAATGAAAACCTACCACACTCAAGCGTGTCTACGACAAAGGAGAACAGGTTCTCCACCTCTGTACTGTATTCACTATATGTTTCATTTATGGTTTATAAAGCACAGAGTGTCTTTAAGATCTGGATCTGTGGCTGAGTCTGTTGGGAGTAATCAGGGCTGTTTGATATATCTGAATATTTTTCTGATTATTTGATTAATCGTTAATTAAAGTGCCCATCACAATTGTTTAGTCTGAACAGTAAAAACCCAAAAATATTCAATTTGCAATGATATTAAAAGGAGAAAATCAGCAAATCTTCACATTTGAAAAGTTAGTTTTCCAGTGGTTAAAATAGTACCCGACATATTAATATCTGATTTTTAAAATCAGAAATATCTACTTCGGTATTTGCTTCCAAAATTTAGTACCGGTCATGCTACAGTAGAAATGAATGAATGTGTGGCATTTTTTCTTGATAAATGACACAAAATGACTGATAATTGCAGCACTAGAAGCAATTAAATTATATTAGCTACTGTGTTATAATCATAGAATCACTTTAATTATTATGACCAATAAATGTACATTGTTTTGTGTTTGAGAGACACATTGAGTTTCTTCCTCAGTAGGAGCTCATTCACAACACAGGGACATGTCTACATGTATTCGCCACCTGTTGCCAACTTTAAAATGAATCTGCTGGTAGTGATTAGGACTCAACTAATTACTGTTTTCATTATCATTTAATCTGATGATTATTTTTCAGATTAATCTGTTACTGGTTTAGTTCATAAAATGTGAGAAAATAGTGGAAAGTGCCCGTCACAACTTCCCCGAACCAAATGACGTCTTCATGTTGCTTTTTGACCAACAGTTGAAACCAAAAGTTATTCAAAGTGATTGATTTTCTGTTGATCAACTAATGGACCGTTTATGGCAGCGCTAGAAGTAATGAATCTACAATATCTACAATGTTCTAATAACAGAAAGACTTTATCATCATGAACAATAATGTCCAGAGTTTCCTCTGACAGGTTCAGAGACACACTTTCTTTCACACCACGTCCTCCTTTGTAAGACGGGGACATAATGTAATGTACAGTTTGTACGCCTGTTACAGACATGAACCTGTTGGACATCAAAAACATATTGTCTTATTAATCAAGTCGTCTGTTGATTATTTTTCAGGTGAATCAATGAATCACACAAAATGTCAGATAATTGTTAAAGTTTTCATTTTTCACCATTCCATAGACCTAATGGTTAATTGGTTAATCAAAAAACAACAACAGAATGATTGATGAGAAATAATGATCACCCTACACCTCACACTGTTTTGTTTGACAAGTTCAGAGACATATTGAGAGTTTCTCTCACAGTGCGAGTAATACCTCACTGGACAGTGTGAAACATACAGTGACGATATTATACATATTCTGCAGAGAGGAGAGAGGATTTGTTTTTCAATTTGGATGCAGAAAGTATTAAAACTGATATGATATAATTATGTTGTGTAAGACACTTGAGAATATAAGTAGAAAGCAAATATAATATTTTCTCTACAATATGTTTTTGTACAGGAGGTTGAATGTTATTAGTTCAGGATGAAACAATCTACAGTCAAATGAAAAAGAAGAGCAAAACTACAGTAAATAGTGTCAGTAAACACACAAGTGACATTTTTGTTTTAAATAATCTACTTAAAACAATTAATCGTTCAGCAAAATAGTTGCCAATTATTTTTCTCTCAATCATTTCAGCCCTAGTGTGTAACAATGTAATAGTGTAAAGGCTGCTGAGGAAGACAAAAATTACAAAAATTAACTGGAAGTCACACAATGGGGTTTTAACAGGTTATAAACAAAATGAAATATACAAATGCAGTAAAATCCTACAGTCTAACTTTAAGCTAAACTAAAGTAAGGCGCCCCCTACATGCCAGAGCTAAACTCAGGGGAAAAAACAAACAAAAAAAAGGGGGGAAAGAGAGGAATGATTATTATATAAGCAACTAGTTGAGTAATACAAGTACTGTAACTAAGTCTCAGTACTACTCAGATCCTTTACTGAAGAAACAGTAGTAATCACACAGTAGTAAAAGTCCTCCATTCAAAGGAATTTCACTTAAATAAAGGTACAGAAGTATTATGAAAAAAAAAGATTTAAAGTATCAAAAGTAAAAATACTTATGATGCAGAATAGGCCCTTTCAGAGAGTTGTATTATCATGTTATGTGTCATTGGTGGAGCTAATTTAAACTGCTTTTTAACACCGGATCAGATGTTAGAAGACTGGTGCAGTGCCCGTTCGGAGCGGGTCGATTGCTTGGCCTCCAGTATTGCTGCTTGCAGCTTTCTCGAGAACCGCTCGATAGTAGACGTAACCTTAAAATATAATTTTTTCATCTGTCGTTAAAACTCGCGCATGTGTACGTCTTAAAACGGTGGGTCTGGAACTGCGGGGGCTCTCCGGCTCTGCAGGGCAATGTTTCTCGTTTTCTCGAGAACCGCTCATCCAAACAACTTCACACCCGACTCTGCACTTCCTTGGGTCCTCAGCAATACGCCCACCAAGTGTGAAGTCGATCGCATAAACGGTTGTCGAGATAATCGAAGGACAAATCGAAAGACAGACAGAGATTCCTTGCATTTATGATTCGATTTATTTCTAATGTTCTGTCTTGATCTGCAAAGTAACTCTAGCTGTCAGAAAAATGTAATGTATGTAAAAAAGTACAGCATCTCCCTCTAACATGTAGGGGAGTGAAGAGAAAAAGGAGCTTAAAATGGACAGCAATGTAGCATTATAGTACACTGCATGTACACACTTTTATTCAGCTGTATAAATGTGTGTACATGTTGTTGCTGATGACATGCGTTGGGTTATTCAGCAGAGATCAATAGAGCCGAAGCTTCAGTGAAAAAGTGTGCAGCTCATTCTCATGACCATGATCACCATGCCTCCCTGCGCTCCTGATAAACGCTCCCTAATGCATTCCTCCCCCCACCGGTCCCAATTTATATTCATCTCTGAGTCACACAGCCTGGTAGTTTATATTAATATTCTTCCTTACAGAATCCCCTTTAATAAAACAGCCATGTGAATAGAAAAGAGGTCCTGGCAGTTCCTTAATTATCTATTGTCAGTCCTTTATCTTCTCCCGGTCACATGGGAGGGCCTCGGACTCCACCCCACCACACGCTCGAGCCTCGCCTCCATCAGGAGAATTTAGCACCACACTCTGCCTCTCTCTATTATTCCATTCATAAGGCGAGCGGCGTAATCATGCCGCTGGCTCCTTAATCATGTTGCTGGGGCCTGCCAACAGCACAACCTCTCTGCTCCATCCGTACCGAGGCACCTGATGACTGATTGAGGCCACTGGTGGTGCTGCACCTTGTGCTGGTTGTAGGTCCTCATCCTGCATTCCCCTCCCTGCTCTCTCTCTCTTCTGCCTCCAGAATAATCAGTGTACTTCTGTGTGGCGGAGGACAGCAGCAGTTACAAAATGGATTTTCTCTCAGGGAAAGAAGCCTTTCTACACTGCAAAATGGACTTGTCAGAGTAAGCAAAATGTAAATATAGACGGGTTTTAATTACACTAAAAAAGCACTTTGGATAAATTACAGGATGTCTAAATTTTCCTCTTCTGTGCAATGAATTTGTCGATTTGTTTTTGTAAAATGTCAGAAAAGAGTAGAAACATATCCATCACAGCCCAAGGTCATGCTTTCAAATTGCTGAACGACAGTCCAAAACCCCAGAATACTGAATTTGCTGTAATATAGAACATAACAAGAGTCTACAGCCATGCCAGCAGCTCTGTGAGGCTGTACGCTGTAGCTGTAGCTATGTGCTAACAGCACCATGCTCACAATGACAATGCTAACATGCTGATGTGAGGCAGGTGATGTTTACCATAATCACCGTCTTAGTTTGGTGTGTTACATGCTAACATTTGCTAATTAGCACTATCCCTAAAGTTATTACATTTAACGCTGATGGGGACATGAAGGTCTGAACCAAGTTTCATGACAATCCATCGACAGGTTTTACCATCGCTGGTGCCGTGTTGCAAGTATGGCTAAAAAAAGAAGCAAATCCTCACATTTAAAAAGCTAGAAAAAGCAAAGGTTTGGATTTCTCTGATAAATGACCAAAACTAATTGTTTAAGTTGTTTATCAAGCAAAAAAAATCTGAAAATTTACTTCCCTCAAAGATGTTAAGACGACGCCTTTCCATCATCAAAACTGTGGTCGACTGACTGAATGGTTAATTGATCAGCGGTTTTAGCCCTATCCTGAAGTTAAACATCAGCATTTTAAAGTCAGTTGTTGACAATCCACTTTCTGTTGATAAACTAATCCATTAACCAACAAAATATTTCAAAATTGAGAAATGACATGTTCTTTTGCGAAATAGCTTTGTTAGTCCTGAGTCAACAGATGGGAGTTTTAGGGTTTTCGCTCATTAAACCGGTGTTTAGCAGTCCTTCAGGGAGTTCAGGGATCTGGACACGAGTCAATGCAAATACCAGAACATTTTAAAGGTCATTTGGTAAATGTTTGCCGCTCACATTTTAACTCACGAGGTAATGCTGACTAGAGAAGCTGTATAATCATAAGATTCTTTTTAATCGTTTTTTTAATATATTTATATCAGTGTGGAGGTGAGCTTTTCTTGCACATATGGTGATGGCAGCAGGCCAGGATGTGGTTTAAGATGCTGACAGCAGACGCCTCGTCCTCTCTAGTTGTCCTATTGTCATGCTGAGCTGGCTGTCATGACACCGAGGCCGAAGGACGCATGTGGACACTCAGCAGTGACGGAGACGCAGGCAGAGTCCTGTCATCCAGACACGGCCGACTGATCCCGTTCTGATAGCGCCCAGGTCGCCCATGACAGGAGCCACCACCTCCGCTTAGCATGCACTTTGTCTGTCCTTTTGCTGTTCAGTGTGCTGCGAAAAGGCAGCAGAGGGAGGGCTCCTCAAGGTCGACCCAAGAAGGAAAAACAAGGAGAAAAAAACGTCTCAAACTTAAACCCAAAGGTCCCCCTCAACAGTTTTTACACCTTTCCTGTCCGAGTATGTAGTATAACATCAGCTGTCAGATCATATATTCAAACGCAGCGCTGTGTTCACGTGTGTCATGCTATACTGGTTTCAACACAGGAGGGATTGTAGCCTATAGAGTTTTCATTCTCATCCATGTAATTTAACCTGAGCCTGGTGAGATTAACAAACTCCAATCCACAGCTGACACATTCTGTCTGTCTGTTTTGCTCTTCCATAAACCAGGAGGTAAAAAGAAAATCCAATCTAACTTTATTTTCTGTCTTTGAGGAGGCATCAAGAGCCCCTTCGCATCTCATAAACATGTTATTTGTTGATGCTCAGGATGCCACAGCATCATGGAACACAGTTGACTGGCCTATAACAAACACTGTGGTGCTGAATATATTTTACGTTACAGCTGCAACAATTAGTCGATTGACTGATTAGTCCAATGAAAGAAAACTATTTTCATAATCAAATAATCGTTTAAGGAATATTTAAAGCAAAAATGGCAAAAATCCATTGGTTCCAACTTCTCAAATGTGAATAGTTTCTGGTTTTCATACTCTTCTATGATAATAAACGGAATATCTCTGGGTTTTGAACTGTTGACCGGACAAAATAACACGTTTTAAAAGTCACCCTGGAAACTCACAATTTGCTGACATTTTACAGACCGAGGAAATAATCTGTAAATTAATCGATAATAAAAATTCATTCGTCATTATTTGCAGCCCTGGTTTATATGATCACTAGGTGTGAGGCAGTATTTACATACCTTCTTAAACAAATTTATGAACACATTTGTAATGATATAATCTGCTGAGGGGCTTGTATCGATCCAAAATGTACTCTACCGAAATCTGTATTGTTTGAGTGTCACTAACTGTTAAACTGTCTTTGGGCTTTTGTAGAAAAACACGTTCATATTCCTTAGGGTGAGTCATCGCAAAAAAAATGAAACTCAGAAATCGTATTGGCACTGGTATTGAAGAATTACTGCTGAGAGATCTATTATGATTTTGAATAATATTCATTTAGTGAATTGTAGGGCTGCAACTGAAAGTTCTTTTCATTATTAATTAATTCGCAAAGTATTTTCTATTTTCTTAATTAATTAGTCTATAAAACGACAGAAAATAGTGAGAAATGCCCGTCACAATTTCCTAGAATTTCCTTTTTTGGTCTGATTAACAGTCCAAAATGTATTTTACTACAATGTGAGACAATGAAAAGCAGCAAATCCTCACATTTGCTGGAACATTCAAATATTTGACTTTTTTGCTTGAAAAATCCCTTAAGTAATCGATGATTGAAATAATAACCAATTAATCTTCTGTTGATTGACTTATTAATTAATTGACCAAGCGTTTCAGCTCTAATGTATTTGTTACAATCTCACAAACGCCCCCCTAAACCCCCCCTCCAAAACTATGTTGGGAATCACTAGAAGGGAAGCACTGTGAATGTGGAGCTCATTTTATTTTCAAACTTAATAGTGATAATGATGTCTCAGTACAAAACTACATGTATTCTCTCTGTACAGCTTCAGGGTTTAACCAGAGACAGACCACAGACATTTAAGATAAATCTCTATCATTTTCTTTTGCCTAACATCTGTACACACTCCTTTGAACATGGAGCCTTTGAACAGTCTGCTACCAAACACAGAAAGTTAGCCCTGCAGTTCCATCTTGACTTACCCCCAAACTACTTAAAGTGAAGCAGGGGTGTGGTTCTCGAGCCTTAAAATGCATGAAATGACCATCACATTTCTGTAAGTGAGCTCTGCAGCGTTTTCAAAATGGATTTGTGGCCAAATGACTGCATTGTGCTTCTGTATCTCATCACTGCAGATTTCTGACTGCAGCACAGTCAGTGATATCCAGCTGAGATGTTTGTGGGAAACAGGGTTGATATATGTTAGCTGTCTATATGTTAGCACACTGCTAAGAATCTGTTTGATTTGTTTGCTGGGATGTTTTTAGGCGATGTCTTTGATGTCAGATTTTCTTTTGAGGAAGTTAAAAGTTTCTGTAAGTGAAACTCTTTCTTTATTCAGCCACAGAGGATATTGCTGCACATGCTAATTATCAAACTCTTTAATCTTTATTTTACAAACAAGATGATGTTGTTGTTGCAGGAAAAACATCCTACGTCTTATGCATCAACAGGTATTTTTACAGAAAAGTATCTCTTGGCACGATTTAAAGTTGAACTGAAACTTGAATTCTTCTCACTTTTTATGTAAAAACACATAAACTGTAATGATACTGCAGATATTGTGAATATCCTTTTTTCAGAAGGGGGGTAGAACTGTTTTTGATGTGTTTGTGCAAACAGCAGCTAAGCTTCAGGCCTCTGGGTGCGGGTTGACTGATATTTCAGAGCCGGCATTGCTAAGAGACACTCTGTTCATTTCTGTGGTGCGCTACTACCTACAGCTCGTCATCGCCCTGTTTAAGCTATGAACGTTCATACAAGATGTTTGGGGTATTTTGCCCTTCCTCAACAAGCACACACAGCGTTGGTTATGTATCGTTAGCAATTAAAGCCCCTCTTTAATAGTCAACCAATTAGCCTAGCCACTGAGTGCTGAGTTTGTGCTGCATTATAGAAAGGAGGGTGGTGTAGCTAGTGTTATCTGTCTCTCTGTCATGGATCCAGATGAGAATGGCAAATAACTAGATGTTGCTAGATCAGGTCACGCACTGATTTGCATATCTGGGGCGTCATAACGTCACTATTTCCATACTGTATATACAGTACAAAAGTAAAAAAATAAATCAAACTAAGCTCCAGTGACCAACTGGCTCTGTCTTTAGCTACTGTAACTTTTCAAGCTGCTATCACCTCAGTGAAGAAGTGAGTGAAGGAGTGAGGATCCAGACACTGGAACGCTTGTAAACTGTGTATTCTCACAGGAGGGGCCCACGGAAATTGCTTGTAATAGTAGTTTTAAAATCATGGGGGGGTCTCAGAGACTGCCTATGTAGAGGGCCCAGAATTCTGTGCTAAGCCCCTGTGAAGTGATATTACATTATTAAATTAACTTACAGTACCAGCATCATCAGTCAGTACCAAAGATTCATGTCCCGTGGACAACACCAATAAACCAATGGGGCACTATCACAGCAGAAACATAAATAAAACTTATTTTTTTGTTTTTGGGTGAAGTCAAAACAACCATGACAGATATACAGTATAAACAGATTTCTGGGCGAAGGTTTGACTTGATATATGTGTGTATGAACTGGCTGTAAGTTAAATCCCTTTTGTCTTGTATCAATCTTTAATGGATTCCAATGCGGACATTTATTGTCTATCATCTATCTGGCTGACTGTCCATCTGGACACAACAGCTTTCA
>NTHP01000103.1:1385660-1396195 GCA_003416845.1 Oplegnathus fasciatus
AAAAAAAAAAAAAAACATCATGTGAAATGATCACAAGCTCCAGAACAGCTACTAAAAGGACCTTGTGATGAGATCGTTTTCTCAGCCATTATATTAATGATTTATTGATCTTAAAATCAAGGAAAGGAGAGTTACTCAGAGAAAAATAATCAATTTGTAATACCTTCCCTCAAGTTTAATGTGGGATTGTTTTACTAATTACTACCTGGTAAAAGTGACCACATTTGGAAATCCTTAGAGATCTGTATCATAATGTAAAGTACATGGATGATACTGAAGAAGTTGCTCAGTGGTTCATTAAGCCTGCAGATTGCTTGCAGAGTTGACAGCGGTGGACGGCTCTGTCTGACCCAGACCTGTGTTTGTATCTCACAGTGATATTCTCATCTGTCTGTGAAGGTAATTCAAAATAATGAGAGTAAAAAAAACACTCTCCTTTATCAGTCTTCAATTCATTACTTTTTCAAATAAATCCTTCCCCTATCCGTCCTCCCAGCACTTGTCTGTTATCTCATGCTTACAGCAGCCGTTGCTAGGCAACAGTTGGCACCAGATTATAAATATTAGTATATAAATAAATGTTCAATAGTCCATGAATAGGCACTTTAATTAAAACCATTTAACAACTTAAGTTATCTGATGGTACAACCTACAGACAGGGCTGCCCCAGAGAGTAATGTTGCAGTAGTGTGTGACATCCCTACATCAGTGGAACAGCGATGATCCTGGACTGAATGAACACCGGAGACAGATAACATCAGCTGTCCAGTCAGTAGGAAGGGGCCAAAGGTCAAACCATCTTTGAGTTTTGGGTTACGATCTTTACTGCTACAGTACATACAACCACCTATTATCAAGTGACTGAAGTTTTTTTCTTAACATTGAATTCTTTCTTCTTTCATTTTCTTTAAAATTAAAGCTTATATTTAAGGTGTACAAGGACAAACAGGCATTTTTGTTAGTAAGTTTCGTTTTATTATCCTTTCGGAAATTCTGTTGGTGTCTGTGGTAACTGTCAGACAAATACAACCACAACAGAAAAAGACATTACAATGAAAGACGGACATTTAACAACACAGTGCTCCGCATCATCAACAATCAAGAATTAAGTACAACAAAATGCAGGCGACACACACCTCATATCGCCGGGACATGTGGTGTTGCTGTGGGGAGAGAGAGTACAACCCGCAGGTCTGACTCCATTGACAGGCAGTTTCTGGGTCTTATTTTTATGTGTACCAGGGATACGAGAGCCACATCACACATATATGATGTTTTGGACGCGCAGCGAGTTAAGTCCTTAGTCGAGTAGAGTTCAGTCTGATGTTGGTTTTGTTGGTCAGATTCAGTCGAGATGTATCTACATTTATTTGAGCTCTGTTTAACGTCTTTAAAGTTTTTAATACAGTGATTTTGATATTTACTTCTGTTTGAAAACGCGACATAAAACAATGTTAATGTAAATGTTGGTAATGTTTTTTTTGAATGTGGTGAATCATTATTAAAACTCACAATAAATGAACAATAATGTGATAAATCTTGCGGCACCCTTGGCCCGTCCTTAAGGCGCCCACTTTGGGAACCACAGGTCTAGATATCTGTTCCTGGCTACAGTACCTGCCTGTATTTATAGATACCTGTGTTATTTGTTTCAGTCTGACACAGTACATACAGGTGAAGAAAGATAGACAAGTTGAATCTTATCCACTGTACATCACTATAACCTTGTAAAAAGAGTGTGTTTAAAATCGTACACACTGTATGATGGGATGCATGTCTTGTCCTGAGTTTTCTTTGCCAGCCTCTGACACGTTCGTCTTGTTGGCTTCAGGTGAAGGCTTTAGATATTGTGCTCTCGGTGACATGACATTGTTTTTACTCTCCTAAGATGAAGTGCTAGCTCTGGCACAAGCAGTGGGAACAAAGCCACAACCTATTGTGCAATAAAGTAGGAAAATTGAGTGTGTCTGGCATTCAAATCTGAGGGGACATTTGATTTACATTTTTAGCCACAAAGCTGTCAGAGGTTTCACTGATGTTTGACACTGTAACAAGGTTTTAATCTTCTTTCTCACACGTCCCCCGATCAAAGTAATAGTTCTTACATTGGAGAGAGAATACGGCTACTTTATGTGGTGCTCAATATAAATTTGTTTTTGTTATGACGAGGGGGAAAAAAAAAACACCACATATGGCACAAGTATAAACAGTTATTCCCTCCAGGAGAATGCTATGCGCAGGTGAGTTGGAGGCAATTCAGATGCAATGGAGCAAGCAAGCTTATATTTCCCAAAATAATATAGAGCCAGCCAATACTTGCAGCATTTCTCAACAGCCTGCCAGCCTGCGACCCACCGCACTCGCCTCTCTTGGGATTTTAGAGTTTTTCTTGGGAATACATTGAACACAAAAGTACCTTTCAGAAGGCTGCACGTTCATCATTTGTTATTGCAAAGTCCTTCAGTTCTGCCTGCAACGAACTTGACGAAATTATCTGGTGACCGGTTGTAAAGGTCTCTGCAATTTTATACAGCTGTATGGGAATGCTGAGGTGTGATACTACGAATAGGATGAAATAGGTAATAGAACTGGGTGCATGTTTGTTTTCACTATGTGTGTCTGTGAGCGCCCATGCATGGGAAAACAAGAGCAGGGGGTATTTTATTGTTTTCTACTATACGTTTTTTTTTCTTCTTCTTTATTTTCTCCAAATTTGGAACTGCAGTGAAAATGTGTGTTTACATATGTAAGTACACCGTTATTTATGAACATGTAAAGATCGAATCCTGGATTCATAAACCTAGATCTGAAGCATTTATCATGGCTTTGAGAAACCCAAATATGCGATCTGCAGTACAAACAGCAATACTGTGGCATGTAAATAACAAGACAAGAGTCTACAGCCATGCTAGCAGCTCTGTGAGGCTGTACTTAGACACAGCGGTGCTTTGAGCAAAATGCAAATGTCAGCATGCGAACATGCTCCCAATGACAAACTTAACATGCTGATGTTTAGCAGCTATAATGTTTTCCATGTTCACCATCTTAGTTTAGCATTTTAGCANGCTGACCTGCTGGTGGCGCTAGAGGAAAAGTCAGGAGAACACCAAAGCAAATAGGATTTATCCTCTTGATACCAGTGGAATATAGGGTGAATTTCCAGGTTTTAATCCCTGTTTGCCGTGGAGGTCGATGAGGTGCGTCGTCAACGTAAATGAAAACAAAAAATTAAGTCTGACACAGACAATGCAGAGCATACATTTTAAAATGCTCCTGCTTTCTTTGCAAGTTATTATAGTTGTTTTCTGCAGAAATTGTATTGTCACTCTCGTTTTACATCACTGGTAGTCCCAACTCCGTCTGACAGCCAAGCTGGTTTCATCCTTAAACGCTGAGGTAACTAAGCTGGGACAGAAACGAGTGGCCAAGATGTAAAGCAATCAAAGACACACCTGCACACAGACAATCCGATACCTGGACACTGTGAGCGTGTATACAGGGATCTGAATGAACAGGTTTTACTGTTTGGGATACTAGTGAGCATGCAGTGATCTAACTGCTACTGTTAGCGTAAGTAGGAGAAGACAAGAACTTTCTTCATGGCCAGCTGTGTTGTTTGGAACATAGTGGCTCTAAAACTGTGAAAAAGTGAGCGCTGTTTTATCAAATATTATCAAGAATATGAATAACGCGATCCCTTTAACCTGTGCAAGAGTTTCTTTTACGCTAATGAAAAATGTCAAAACCTTGCCCGACCTCCCGGAGCTTTTTAGACACAAAACTACATAGACAGTAAACCCGAGAGCAAGATAAGACTTGTCATATCGTCTTTACTTTGGTTTTAACTGACATGTTTGCTTGTTGAGCATCATCTGTCAAAATCTGTCCATCTTGTACTTCACATGCTGAGCTGACTAAATGAATGGCTGTACGACCCCCAGGGGTTTGTGTTAGGCAGAAGACATTTACTGTGATGGGTTGCCATCATTTGTATGCACATTGTGGTGTCTGTATTTTTATTTTATTACTTTGACCTTGACTATTATGGAAATGTGAAAAATAATTTGGTGCAGTACTCACCTACATTACCGTGCCCAGCGTGAGAGGTGGTTTACTAGAAATGGGTCTGATTAAAAACTTTTTGCTGCAGACACTGACTAATATTTGATTATCAAAGAGACTGTGTAAAATGTATAGCATGCTTGAAATCACACATTTCTATTGTGGCGTAGCCCGTCAGTAGAGCGACATTGCTTAATTTTGTTCTTAACAAGCGCAAGGATGTCGAAGGCATGCGCTGTACAAAACAAAGTGAAGTAGTTCATTATGTTCTGCAACAACAGAGCAGACAGAAAAAAAAATTAAATGCTCTTCTGCTGCTATCACAATGAAGGCCGTTTCCTTTTGTTGCCTCTGAATCACTTCCTGGCTTGGCATGTCCGCGGGGAGCTACCAAGACTTGTTGCTCTGTTTGTCCCATTCATTTGCATTTTTCCGCTGCAGAACTGCATTTAATTACCACACAGAGAGCCCATTTACAGAGATAATGAGAGAGAGACCAAAAGCAAGCAAAACTCCCCATTACACAGTTAAACACTATATACAAGAAAAGCAAATCCTGCACTACACCCATTCGTTTTCTCTCCATATGTTCTCCTTAAAGAGAGATAAAACTTCAGCAGCAACATATCGCTCTTTACTTCAGCACTAGAAGCCCAAATTGGTCACTGTAGGGCAGAGACGTGGATTAATGAGGACATATAAAGAGATCTGTCCAAATTAAACTTATATTTCAAGCTCCCTTCCTTTAAAACATCTTGTTTGAAGGGATAAAAAACATCCTGAAAGCACATCTACAGCCTCAGATATCATTCCATAAAATGTGGTTGCACAATATTCAACTATCCATGACAGCAACATGGCAGAAATTACAGCCTGTAAGCCGGAACAAATTGTGTAGCTGTATGCTGTGTGGGTTTTGGAGTAATCTAATAAATACCTTCAACATGACAGCATCACTGCTAGCCTAAACATTTCCTCTTCTCATCTCTAGCTGCTTCAAGACACGGGCAACTGGGTGAGTATTATAAAAACCTTCTTCAAGCATCTTTCCTGCATCACTCACAGCAGATAACACAAAAGGTGTGTGCCAATCAACTAGTTACCAGCAGACAACGAAAGTTGATTGAGGCAAATAACCATTTGAGGTAGCAGAGGGAAAATATAGCAAGTATGTGTGAGTTTTGATCATTCAGTGGTTTTACTACTGCTGCTCTTTACAAACACCCCATTGTGTTTTCAGCGCTGTAAACAGTTTTATTAGTGTTTGACAGCAGGAATAAATAGAAAGGGGAAACACGAGTGTTTGAATTCATATTTACTGGATTTTTTCTTTTATTTTGCTTCAAATGAGAGTGAGAATAAACAAGAATAAACAAATGGATAAAGAGGGTGAAGAAAACTTATCTTATATCCAATCTAATCAATTGAGTAACATTCCCGATTGGTTTATTGATTTGTTTTATTATATGAGAGGAGTTTGGCTATCATGAGAAAATATTATTTAAGGTTTTCTAAGAGTTGTGGTTTGCTTTGTTTCAGGTTTTCGGGCTTGTTTTTTTCTGATACTGTATTTTGAATATTCACTTGATTATTGACTATTATTAGAATCAATGTTTTCTATACAGTGGATATTGTATGTTTTCCAGTGCATTACTTCAATGCTTTCTACATTTTTTTAAAAATTAGTCCACTTTACTTATATGAAGTGCATTTTGTTCTTGACTGTCTATTATTAAGACTGCAGATCACATTTTACTCTTGTTTGGGGTTTGTTGACATTTAATTTTGATTAAATTGTTTTGGGTATGTTTTGTTATCTGCCAGAACAGCTTCAATACTCCTTGGCATTGATTCTCCAAGTCTCTGAACTCTACTGGAGGGATGAACACCATTCTTCCAAAAGATATTCCCTCATTTGGTGTTTTGATGATGGTGGAGGAGAGCGCTGTCTAACACATCTTCCAAAATCTCCCATAGGTGTTCAATTGGGTTGAGATCTGGTGACTGCAAAGGCCACAACATATGATTCAAATCATTTTCATACTCATCAAACCATTCAGTGACCCCTCGTGCCCTGAGGATGGGGACATTGTCATTCTGGAAGAGACCACTCTCATCAGGATAGAAATGTTTCATCNTAGGATAAAGGTGATCACTCAGAACAACTTTATATTGATTTGCAGTGACCCTTCCCTCTAAGGGCACAAGTGGACCCAAACCATGCCAACAAAATGCCCCCCACAGCATAACAGAGCCACCAGATCCCCTCACTGTAGGGGTCGAGCATTAAGGTTTTTCCTTTAATTTGGCACCCATCTGTATGTAGCCATGTTGTCATTAAAATGCCTGATGAAAGATGCTTGACCGAAACATCGCTATTCAGTAAATTTATTGTAAGTGCTGACAGTGTGTTGGAGCTCATTCTCCTTGCACCAGTCAGACTACATGTGTGCAGAGATCACTTTCCCTGTCTAAAGTCCACATATTGAAATGGTTCCTCTTCAAGAGTCATAAATAGAAAAATAGCTCTACTACAACTACAGCTAGAAGACACTCTCAATCACGGGATGACATTTTCATACCAGTCTGAACCATTGAGGTGTGAGGAAGGTTAGGAGTAGGATTAAATTTTGTTTAGTGTTTTTCACTCCAGCACTTAAAAGGAGCGCTTAATCATGCTGAGAACACCATAATGGTCCAATTGTGATAGATGTATAACAATAAAAACAGCTTCTTCCTGTCAGGGGAATAGCAGGCAACTACTGGTCACCTAATGGGTTGCTGTGGATGAAAAAATATATTTATATAAATTTTTCTTTTCGCCATATGGATATGGAAGTCACTTAACCTAGGAACATTCGTACGAGATCCTGGACAAGTGTTTTTGTATTGACTTTCCATCATAATCACTCTGATAATCTTAGTGAAGTGAGGTGGTTGCATCCCTCCAGCACAGTGGTTGTAGACACGCTGAATCGATGCCAGAGTGCTGCAAAAGTCCTGGCAGCATGAAGTGACTTTAAAAAACTTGTCTTGGCAGTTTTTTTTTGGCATTTATCTAGACTTGTTCACTTCATTGAACTAATATGAAGTGTATAACCTTTGGTTGAAATGGCCCCACTCAGCCTTGAATGTAAAGCAGGGCTTTGCCAACTTGCTCCCTTGACACCTTACAGTGTACTGAGGCGTGAGATTCTGCTGCTACGTTGGCTCTTTCTATTTCCTCAGCCAATTTCGTTCATTGTGTCAGGGAATTTGCATGCAAATAATGCATATCTATACTACTCGCATAGTATAACAGACATGCATTGTGTGACCACATTTGTTTGAGACTTAAACCTTTGGACTGATAAAGCAGCAGAAAACGAGAGAGGAAAGAAAAACATGAATAACAAACTTTATGGCACATTTGCAGAACTCCATGATGGACTGCTGCTTTTGGAGGCATGATGACAAATGACTGTCCTCTAACCCCCTCTTAGTTACTGTTGCTACGCATGTCAAGCTTTTCTTTCTTGCACGGCACATATGCAGTTCACAATTATAATGGAGGCAGAATTAGCACTTGAAATTCTTTGTAATTTTTTAAATAATGTGTCCGTGATTGCAGACAGATATAGACAAAAACAGGCTTCTCATTTTTAGCTGTCGACTGACAATTTTTGCCAGCAGAAATGACAACTGTCCCTAACATTAGCTCCATGAGCTGGTGGAGAGCATCATCTCTGGCTGACTGTTTAATGTTTTAAACTGACTCATACATGAGAATCTGGTAAAAGGGGTCTTAGATGTGCACTTGATGGCTAAATACGTTATATAACACTAATAGACTAAATGGCTAAAGTCAGCATCCTCACCAGCTGATCCGTGTAGAAGACATGAAAATAAAGGAGCAGCACTGTTCATGTATTGCAGTGTAGCACTAGTTAGACCTAGTATTATAGTATGATAAGTAAAAATGTAAAATCAGGCTGTTTTGGTTTTAAAAATAACCCTGTCTGGTTGTTTAGCTTACTTGTTTGTATTTTCACTTTTAACATTACAAGAAAAAAGGCTTTAACCACAAAACTGAGCGGATAACTCTCGAGTAATATCTCGGTGAATGTTGGAGTATAAACTTCCCCAAATCAGCAACCGGCCAACTGGCTTGCAATTTTGGAAATGATATACCATATATAATTTTAATCATCTTACTTAGTGTTACTGTAGTTTAAGACAGTGAGAAATAGCATACTGTCATATTTCAGTGTTTGTGGAAATCACAAAAAAACGTCTCGCAAAAGAAAGAAAAAATGGACATGTTTTGTTTTTTTAAAATAACTGCGTGTGTGTGTTTTTTCAGACAACATATGAGGGTGTGCTGAAAATGACACGCCATTTTTGCAAGTACAAAAAAGACATTGTGGTTATCCTCTTTGTTCTTTTACTGTTTTGTACGATGTGCCAGCCATACAGAGTGATGCTGAGTCACACGCTGAACTGTCTAGAAAATGCCTAATTACTCATACATAGTAAATACAAAAAATGCTGTTTTGTCTTCGAGAGACATTTCACAGTGTGAAAAATTAACACAGGACCATGAAACAGGAAGGTCAGTGCACATTCTTTCAGACACTTTTCTGTTTGTTGTTGGCTCTTAAAACCGTGCTTTAGAAAGATAAATAATACCAACAATCTCAAGTATTGTTTCCTTTTGTGTTTAGCCTTTGAAAACACCTGAAATGATTCTGTCATCGGTTACAATGAATATTTATCACACCTTCCTCGCAATTCACTCTCCTCGCCTAAAAAGGAAAGAGAAGAGTGAATCCTTTACTCAGTTGCACATTAATAGCTCTGCTTCATACAGTACCTATTCATATGTGAGATTGGCTACTAAGAATGCCAGAGACATGAATAAGGCATAGGAGAACTATGCACAATTTAGGAATCTGAAATGAATTACAAAGAGGTTGCAACCACGACAGATTTCTAGGCCTCCGGCTGCTGCTGGGTCCTTTTTTAAAGATTCTGTCAAGGAACAAACGTGGTTGGTAATCATGCATGTATCACCATAAAAAACTAGTGCACTCTGTAGCCTCACAAGAACAGTTGTAGCCGCATTAATGAGTAAGGGAGAATATTACATTGCATTTCCTGAATAGTATTTGCTCAATTAATTGAATTTGAGGTTTATGAATTAAAGAGGAGTCATGTAAATTATAATCCTCAATTCACTTGACAACTCGAGCGTGAAATCCATTTTCATTTTTTTTCTTTAACTCTGTAATTTCTGAGTGCAGAGCCTGATCATGTCTCCGTGCATTAGTGCAAGTGGATCTGACTGCAGATAAAATGGAGTGCAGAGGAAGCCAAAAGACGGAAGAGGATGGGAGACACTCATTCATTAACAGATAACTGCACAAGCTCAGACTAACACCAGCTGATATACTGGACTGTATGCAAATAGAGAGATGCCAGCGTACACACACAAAGTCTCCAAACCCTCCAGAAAATATAGCATATATGCAAACATGGAGACTTGGTATTAGTTAGACATTGATTCCCAACCATTCTTATGAATATAACAAGCCTCACTTTTCTCAGTGTGGTTTCGTCAGGCTCGAGAGGTATTAGCATGGTGCTTTCTTTTGCTGAGACATCAACATGAGTCCCTCCTACACCTGCCTGGATGAATGTACTTTCTGTCACTGTTCTTTGTATCCAATTTTTTTTTACTGGAAAGCCATGCTGGCTGCTCTGGAAACTGTAAAAATTCTTGTAAATGAGGCAAGAAATAGGCCATGTAATTACAGGTACAAGCATGCTTTATTCTGTATATGCAATGCAGAAAATTGAAAAGGTGTTCATGAGGAATTTTGAGAGTCTGAGTTACGCCATTGCTGAAATTGCTCCTGTGGAGCACTAACTTAACTGTAGACTGCTTTCAACAGAAAAATGTCAGCATTTGTTTAAACACTTATGTTCACACTTCTTTTTTTTTTCTTCTGACAGGCAACCTTTTACGATCAGGAGAGTAATTAGCGTCTTCTCTAAATAGCAAAGGTTGTATTGTAGTGACATTAAGTGTGTTTCCATCCACCTGTTTTTAAGTGCATCTTCAATGTGCACATAAAAACTGAGTGGAAACACTGGAAAGTTTTGTAAAAGTCGGTATATTAATAAAAATAAAAGGCATTGAAGTGTAATGGAAATCATTATGTACATGAAGCACAAGACTTAAATCACTCCACTGAAGAGATGAAAACATCAGATCTGCGTGGAGTGATGAGGAGACTGTAACCTTTCCTAAAATTAATACATGAAATAAAATGTTTTATTTCCATCATCAACTTCATCTTGTTGCATCCTCTTCTTCTGCAATGGTTTAATGGCATCTGACTGGAGAATTAGCGCCACCAACTGTTTATCTCGATGTGTCCAACTCCTAATATTCACATAACAGTAGTGGATGGACTGCCGATTGCTGATTT
>NTHP01000103.1:1396221-1423602 GCA_003416845.1 Oplegnathus fasciatus
GGTTGGGGTAGATGGTTGGGTCAAAGCGTCTTGTCCCGTCTCCTATCCCTTGTCAAAACTGGTAACTATGATGTCAAAGTTTTTCCAACCTTAACTACCTAGATTTAGTTGCCTAAACTTAATCAGACCTTAACCACAGAGGTGTCAGATTAACCCTTATAGAGTTGTTTTTGGAAGAAACTGACAAGCAGCCTATTTTGTTGTTTAGGCTTGTTGATTAGTTGTTGCAACTAGTTAGTGGGTTCAGCTGAATCTCAGTGGATGTTTTCCAACCACACCTCTTGAGTTCACAGGATTTATGGCATTGTTTCTTAATGAGGCCAGAAAGTAACCCCACATCTTAGTCAGAAAACACTGGTGAGGCCAGAAAAGAAGTCCACATTAGTCTGATTGTGGTAACATGAAACATGACCATGAATGGTTGTTGATGCACAGCAGTGGGATAAGTCAAGTTTATGCAAAGAGATCGGGTAATTAGAAATAATAGGAAGTGTGTGTACCGGCTGTAAAGGCTACTGATATCATTAATCTCCATAACAAACATAATGTTATTTTAGATTAGTAAAGTTTCAGTTCATCATAGCCTTGTTGAGCCTCCAGATAGCAAATTACTGTAAGTGTATGTGTAGCCTGTGCTGTCAAGGTCTAATTGCATGCACTGCTCATAGTCCTAATCAACTGTCACTATCACAGCTTCTGAGGAAGACACAGTTGGAAAATTGGGTGTTACAATGTGCGACTTTTTTGTCGAATAAATTAACATGTAAACAGGAAAATGAGTTGTCAATATAATTTTCCCTCGTTTCCCTTGAAACGTAAGTACTGAAAAACCGTGTGATTGATTTTCAGCGTCACGTTGATTTAGTTGCCAGGGATTAGAAAATGCGATAAATTATAATTTGCACAACACCTTTTCCCTCACTAAAGTTTGGTGTGATAGAAAAGTACATTAGTGTTTTGCCAGTGCTGCATTAACGTCAACTTTCTCCTAAATGATAGCTTTTCTCTTTCATTATCATTTAAAGCCCATATTGAGTAAAATAAGCCCAAAAGGATGCATTTAATGACGGTGTATCGCAAACATAAATGAGCTGTAACAAATCTGATTTACATATTTTCCAGCATATATTACGATTCTGTTAAATGTGTGGAAATTCAGTAACAAGCAGGGACATTTCATCAAAAGTAACTCTGGAGGATAGGTGGTGTCTTTGTTTCATCATAATCATCTAAACAAAATAAATCAGCAGAAATGGAAGTCATTTCTCTGTAAAGTGCATTACTCATCCTAAAACAGAACAATCAGACACAAAGTGAACTTAATTTCCTTTTTGTCAAGACAAAAGGTTCCACTAACTTTTTTGTGTCTGCAGCTAACGATAATGTCCTCTGAATCACGTGTGATGCTTAGTGCGCTTCTTTAAAGTTTGTGTATACATGCATGTTAGGTTGATGCATGTTTTGGACAGACGGGGAAGCTGAAGAGAGTAAATCTGATGCCTGCACATCTGTTTTTCAACTGGCCGATCTGGAAGCCACTCCGTCACTGAAACTCATTACACAGAGTGGAGGAGACCGAGACTGATAAACCTTCGCCGAGTCCATCTATTCTGCAAGCATATTCAATTAAAAAATTCATTTTACATTAATGTGTAATGATACTGTGATATTCATGAAACATCAATGTCTATGACCTTGTGCTTTATAAATAGAAAGTGTCAGGATCTTTCCCCTGTGCAAATTAATAATTTCTTGCAAATATGTTTCACTGTTATCTTGTGAATGTGCCATGTTTGGTTCAGTGAAGTTACACTACAAACATAAAGAGCCAGCGAGAGACCCAATCAAATCTGGGGCTCATTTAAAAAGGTTTTGGAAAGGATGTCATTTTGTCACTGCTGACAGGCATATACTGCACAGAAACGTTCAGTGTTCCTGACATGATGGGGATACTAATCAGGGTGGGATATTAACTTTTGGGTCTAATAGCCAAAGAGTCTGCTGTCCGTCTGCTGCAATTTCTTTTTTTCTGGTTTCAATGCAAATGAATTGTAAAACAAGAAATTGGCAAAGATGACATAAATGGCTATAAATTGTAAAATATTAACAAATCATTTTTATGGTGCCAATGTTTGTCTTTTTGACAACATACAGTATATTCCCATATTTCTACTGCTGTGGTAAGTTCACAACTTTTTTGCTTGTGACCCCTTAATACAAAGCGATGTCTACTTATGACACCTTGTCAGAGGGTGCACGTCTGATTTTCCCCTTCTTGGACTGTTTCATTGGAGTGTATTTTAGGGCCTGGTTAGATGAAACGACACAGTGTTTCATGAAAAATGCAAAGATTAGAGAAATGTCTAAAAACCCATTTTTTGTGAGCCCTTGTGGTAGTCCTGACACCCAGATTGGGAACCACTCGCCTAAATGTAAGCTGTGGGACAGCAGCACAATATGCAAAACACTGTTATCAGCCAAAGTGGCCAGGAGGCTTGACAGGTACATCGGCCACTCTCAAAATTTACCAGCATTAGATACATTACTGCGACTGATACAGTACTGCAACATGTCCATAATTTGACAAGAACTGCAACAACTTATTTATCAGGAATGCTGAGCCTTGAAACAGAATTTCTCCATACTGTATACTTTAGCTAATATTCTAGCAATAGCCTACATTTGCTGGTAACCTATTTACAATACATTAAATCTGATAACTTCTTCGCAGTATAACTGCAAAAACTAGAAAACCAGCTACCTGGATCTACATCTATTCAGTTATTGGCTGCTTGTGGCTGAAAAACACAAACTGCTAAAACACTTCAAACAGGACAAGACAAGAAAATTTGCTTTGCGTTCCTCCTGAGCACACCATTAGGGGCGCTAACACCACTATTCATGACAGCGAAATTTGCAGCATATTCAATTTATGTGAATGGAATTGCTGTAATCAGTGGATTTGGTCATGGCAGTAAAGTCTGTGTGTCAGCATTTCCTGACAATATTCACTGTGTATATCCCTGAGCTCTAGCAAACATGGTGAAGGCAGTTAGTGAGCTATTTATCTCAGTAGCACGCAAGCCATTAATGTAGATAGTGAGCTATTGAGGTTCTGGTACGGCCTATAATTGCTATGATATCTCATTTATTTTACTTTACTACTTCCTTGTGTGACTACACCCTACTGTAAGGCTGACAACACACAGAGAG
Source organism: Oplegnathus fasciatus (assembly GCA_003416845.1). NCBI lineage: Eukaryota > Metazoa > Chordata > Actinopteri > Centrarchiformes > Oplegnathidae > Oplegnathus > Oplegnathus fasciatus. The sequence continues at coordinate 1,399,435 of NTHP01000103.1, forward strand.
TTGTGCCAGCTGTGGTCACCACTTGGTTGGTGAAGTAACTTTCTTCATAGGAAAACTCAGTCGGCACACAGCAGTCCGGCCATTCATCATAAATTGTCAGCTTAAGCTTTTATCATGCATTTCATCATGCACTCTGTTGACAATGATGCAGTAGTCATAAAGAAATGTCGATTTGACAATTCCACCGAGAGACTGACGATTCGATTGGAGGTTCTCTGACAGATTATTTTAATTTCATGCCTGTGCAATGAAATTTGACTACAAAGTCGAGCGAAGTGCCGTGTGGAATGCATCACTTGTAGGATAATCTAATAATATCCAGATGAAAATGATAACCTGCCTCTTCATCATTGCTGTAGATGTTTCTTTTCCCTTAGTTGAGAAGGATCTCAGCATCCCAGAACCTCCCACAGTTGTCTCAGCTGTTTGAGCATCTCACAGGTCCAAGAGGGAATTTGGCAGCATTACAATAGCAGGCAGACATCCAAAACTCTCAGAGTCTCCTTGTTACTCATCCTCTCCTCCTTTCACTTCTACCGTCCTTTCCTCCCACCTGCTCTTCACTTCCCCCCTACATTCTACTCTAGTTTTCGTCCCTATCCATGTCTTTCCTTTAGGGGTGCCCCGATACAACTTTTTCCCCCTCAGATACCGATTCTGATACTTCACCTCAGTACCGATCAGGTACTGATTCGATCCAGTGCCCTTTATCCCAAATTTAAAGTCGGTATTCCTCATGTGCAATTAATTTGAATAGCTTTTATGAAATGATGCCAGAGATTGCTGTGATGCTAACATGACCGAATGAATAGCGGAAACATTGACAAGGAAACTGTATTTGATCAGTCACATCCTGACTAATATCTGATCATCTTAAAAAGGTAAGTATCAGAGCTGATTAGGGCTGAAAGGATTAGTTGACTAATCCATTAGTTAATCAACAGAATCGTAATTGTCAACTATTTTGACAATCAATTAATCATTGAAGTCACATATCAAAAGGAAAACGCTAAACATTTACATTTTTAGCTTCCCGAATGTTAACAATTGTTACGTTTCTCTGCGTTATATCACTGTAAACTGAATATCTGTTGGTCAGAAAAAACAAGACATTTGAAGATTTGAAGCTCTGGCAAATTGTAATGAGCATTTTTCTCTGTTCTCTGACATTTTTGACTAAACAATAATGGAAGAATTGTAAAAATAATCAGCAGATTAATGGACAAAGAAAATAATTGTTAATTTCGGCCCGAACATGATATTGGTTCATCGTGTTGGAGCATTCTTACTTTCCTTTGTTTCAGATTCTTCTTAAATCCACTCGTCTCCCCTCTCAGTGTATTCCCTTCCAATTTCTTCTCTACTTTTCTCTCATTATCCCATTTCCTTTCCCCCTCTTTTTCTGCTCTAATTACTTCTCCTGTCCTCCAAACTCATCCCTCTTAACTGCTGTGCTGCATGTAAATGTTGGACCACAGAAAACCTAAATTCAGATTTCAACTGGCAAGTTCCAGCATTGTTGGTCAGATGATGATGAATGGTTGCTCATCCTGCAACTGGAGATGGCCCTCTACCATTATGATTTTTAAATTAACTCATTGGAGCTGGTTTAATTTATTGTTTTTGCTTTCGTTTTCAGCGAAAGTCATTAGAAAGCAAGAGGGAAAACTAATTATTAATGCAGTTCTTCTTTACCACTTCACACAATGCACTCTTGACAGTACGGCTTTCTGTTAATTTAATATACATGGTTCCCTAACTAAATAAATGAAAGCCTGCTTTGTTAAAAGCTTGCCCATGTGGTAATCAGTGCTTAATTACAAAATAAAACCACCACCCACAAAGTGTGACACCTCCTTTTAGTGAAAGACTGGTTGCCGGGGTATTTTCTTGGTCTTGGTTCTCCTCAGCAAATGGGATTTTTTAGGATTTTACTCATTTAGCTGTTCTCCAGGGAGCCTGGGGATCTGGAAGCCACAGTAAGTTCACTTTCCCCCAGCTTTGAAGCTCGTGACGATATATCTGCCATGCAGGTGAACAGGATAGTGAAGAAAGATGAGGTGAAGAGAAAGGAGGGATGATCTCGCTGCCCTGAACCCTCTGGCTCTTCCTTTTGTCTCTTCTCGATGGCAAGTGAGCATCTGGCAGAGCTAAGCTTTCCCGGTCTCCCATTCCATATTTCTCTTTCTTTCTCTCTCTTGGTTTCTGTCTGGCTCTGACAAAGGCAAGCTGGCAGACAAATCCAGTCAAGCAGAACACCATGCTCAGATGTAAGACCATTCGTTTTAGCAGGAGCAAGTCATGGAAGTAGTCTCTCCTTTTCTGCCTCTCTGGTCAATTTTATGTGGGGTGTCAACGTAATAGCAGCATCAAGGTAATGGATAAAGATGTTAACTTGAGAGAAAAGTGATGTGTGCAGGACTGCAAAGCACATACACTGACAAAAATATCTCTAACATCAGAAATCTGTGAAAGTCAACACATTACAAATTCAAGCAGTGATAGATGAATTATTTCTGTAGTAGCAGTGAATGAAAGGAAGTTTAAATATTCAGAGCATGTCACTCGTTTGTTTTCAGCTGCCGTGCCCCTTGAATTGACTCCAAGTCCGATGGAAATGTTGCAGATGATTAGTGACACACGTGACTCATCTGTATTTCAAGGAGGCATATCATCAACCAAGGGCTGCCCGGTGGCCGAGTGAACAATCACTGCTGGATATTGGTTCACATTCAGGTTGGACACCTAATCACGAACTTGATGGGACTCTGTCAGGTAACTGGAGCTGTAATTTTGCACTCCAGTGATTTCAGAAAAGCACTTTGATATATATGTTTCAAAGCTGAAACAGACAGCTTATCTGATCAGCAGGCGCTTTTTATGATAAATTACATACAAGGTAAGGTCAAAATAATGGGACCACCCAAATGTCAACATTAAGTCTCCCCAGAGTGACGGATGGGATTTCTATTCTAGAGTGGCTTAATTTCCTGGCAAGTTATCTGCCCTCAGGGAGCTGGATTAATTGTAGTAATTTCTTATACAACACTTGGTGCTGAATACTCTCGTTCTGGGATGCAGCTCCTTCACATGATGACTGCTCCACTGCGACAATCAAGCAGTTGGAGGAGAACAAAAGAAAGAAAGAAAATGGGCTTAATTTGATGATTACATTTTGTGGATGCTTTATCTGAAAAAACCCTACAAGAACCACGGGTAAAAGTATCTTAGCAAGTAAAGCTCAACTGGAAATATTTAATTCTGTCATCTAAGAATCAGCTCTTGGGTACAACACACCAGCCAGTCATTTAGCGTTCTGATGTGGCCTCGTCGTAATGGTCATAGCACTCACCGGACACACCATACAGACAGGAAGTATCACAAGCCAGGTTCGCCAAAATCATGATCTTCTATGTGTTAAAAACTAGAAGCAAACACTTTTCCCTTGATTTAGGGGGAGGCCAATGTGGTAAGACTGTACTGTATTACTGCCCTCCACTCACTAAAATGCTTCTTTCTCTATTCAAAGTATTAGTTTTCAATGGTGAATCTAGCGTGAACTATCCACAGTAAGACATTACAGCCAAGCAGCAGTAATGTGACCGTTATCTCAATGTAGCCGGAAACCTGAGCAAATGCAAGAGCCATGTAAGAGGCCATATGACAACAATTAGGACCTGGTTAAGCCCTTTCAACTATTTCAGACTAATGCCATTTAAATACGGTTGGATCTAGCAGTGCCAACCAATGGCAGGTAAGCGTTAGTCAGCATTGTTGGAATAAAAAATAAAACCACAAAATTCAACATTTTAACGTTCTGCATGATAGATGCACAACACAATTTTGGCTGACAAGAAGAATTTTGGAGACAAGAAGTAGCAGCCAAGGTACTGATCTGTGGGGAAAATGTGATAAAATGCTGCTTTTCTGGGCAGTTGATGTGCACCAAAGCAGGGAAATAGGACCAGTGAATGCTCTGAAAAATATGTAGCTCTCTGATACAAATATTCAAACATTGAATGGAAGTTGAATGAGATGAAAAAAAGAAATAAGAGATAAAAATTATATTTTGGTCTAAACTAAGTACAAACTGTGCCAAGTGGAGCTGGGTATACTATACGTGAGTGAGACACAGGATAATGCTGGTAGAACTGGTTGTGATCAGGAATAGGTCTCTTTCTACATTCGTTGTTGGCTCTAAATACCGTTGTTACTTGCTTAGAATTTACGCAAATATTTTATTGAAAATCTAATCATCTTTCCCATAATGACAGATATTTTAAAAAATCTATATTGTTGTAAACTAACCAGGAAAAAACTCTGAAATCAAAAACGGTCACACTGAAACTGATCAATTCTATGAGTAAAACTGTATAATACAGACAGTTTGAAATACTTCTTCTACAATATGAATACCTTGTTTTTCTACCAGCGGAATCTTTTGCAATTACAAGATTAAGTTTGGTGTCAGTTTGAATATTGAGCTCTAAATTTTGACAGTCGCCACACTCATGCCATATAATTCACCTCACATTCTTGAAAATGTATCACAGACCGCAATTTTAACAAATCATTGTAATTTGATCTAATGATAGTGTTTTTCCTCCAATCAACAACAGTGTAATCAAGCAATTGGCAAGAAGCTGAGCACAGCAGCTTCTCATCATTGGCAGTTCTTCCGGTTCTCCATTTTTTTACTCAAAGTAAACAACAAACAAGACTTTTGTTTTCATGTAAGATGTCACTAAATGTTTATACAATAATCAGAGGAAAACAAAATCCTGCTTTTTTTCCTGTTGCCTTCCCAACAGCATTTTCCTTTTCTTTGCAGTACCTTTACACAACAATGCGACAACTGGCTGGAAATAAGCACGTTAGCAGCGGTATGATTGAGTCAGTGACCTTCCAGTCGTAAGACAGCCCATCTTAGCATTAAGCCATCCAGCCAAATTTAGAGATAATAGAGCAGATTTCAACACTGACTTCATTTCCATCAGACAAAATGTTGTGTGAGGTAGAGTCGGTTGATTCAGATGCAAATGTCTATTCAGAGTGCAACATCAGAGGAGGTCAGACCTGGCACAGGCTAAGTATTCACAGCAGCGCCGCAGCAGGAAAGCAAATGCTAACTGCACAGAGGAGGCAGCCTTCCTCCAAAATTACTGACAGGTCTCTCTCCCTCCGTGTTTGCAGGACGATTCTGCCGCTTTATCTCGCCTAAGGCTCAGCGGAGACTCAGACTGACACATTCCAGCTGGTTCTCTGCACAAGCTGCAGACAAAATAACAAACTTGCGACCAGAGAAGATGTGTGAGGGGATGCATACTGTGCCCTTAAGGATTTATGCCCTGGTCTCTTTGAAGTGTTGCTGCAGTCTCTGTAATTGTCTGGCCTTTGTGGACTAATTGCTTGTCTGCTGCACCGTGGCATACAGCAATTGCTGGAAGAAGGACTCACTTTAAAAATAAAGGGGGTGCTGTCTTCGAGAGCTACTTGTTTGAAATAGAGATATCATGGGCTGTGTGGTGATCGGTTTCTCAACATACCTGAGAAATGCCAAAAGAACATACAGTAGTACCACACTCAAATGTATGTTATACAACAGAAAACACAGGAACACAAGCCAGACAGTAACTGCAACCATTACTACACTGTTATTCGTAGCACTAAAGCTATTCTAAATACCAAAACAATAACAAAAACTGCTGCTACTACTAATACATTGAATACAGAAACACAAGCCAGACAGTATGAAATTCTCAAGTAACTACTGATAGTAATACTTCAATGTCTACAATTTTACTACTGCTTAAACTACAGCTACTGTGTATTATCACTACCATTTCTTCCTATTGCTACTACTACTAGTGGTATTACTGTACCTGCAAATATTATTACTACCATTACCGCTACGACTACCACCATTTTTTGTTCTACTGCTAAAACTACAGCTATATTAAGGGATGACTATACCTGCAAATATTAGTACTACCACCACTACTGCTACTACTACATATATGATTACTACCACTCCTTATGCTGCTTCCACTACTAGTGCTATTATTATGTCTAAAAATACTACTACCACCACTACTACTTTTTCACTAGTACTTCAATGACCACAATTTTGTACAACTACTGCTACCTACTTCAATATAATCACTACCACTCCTGTCACTACTGGTATTAATGCTATTAGTACGCCTTTACTCCTCACACCGTCACCTTTACCATCACTACTAGTACTACCACTACTAGTAGACCACCACAACTACTACTATCACTGCTACTACTAAAACATTGATGGACAAAGATATCTTAATTCAAGAACCACTTACTAGCTGTTTTTCCAGAGCGTTCAACCACAACATCAACGATCTTGCTCAGGTGGGCAGAGCAGGAGTTAAGACTTCATTTTGTCAAATTATTGTTTCATGATTTAAAAATGTACTTTCACACTTAACATCAAAATGAGTAATACCACCCCTGTTGCTACTAGTGCTATTATTATGCTTGCAATTACTACAGCTACTACCCCCTCTACTACTCTACTACTACCACCATCATTATTTCACCACCTTTGCCACCGCCACTACTGCTACTGTGTCAATGCTGATGACTACTATTACTATCACTATTAAAACTACTATTAAAACTACTACTACTACTACTCTTAACAGCAATGATCACTAATCCCCATCATAATCATAATCTTTTGACTTTATTTGTGCAACACAAAACATACTGTGCAAGTAAACTGGTACAAAATGTACACACTGAACACATCAACAACCATCCCTGCACTGCTGACTCCATTAGCACTCATAGCTTGTTAGAGCCAACTCAGTAAAATGGCAAGAGCTTGATTGGACCATATATGAACTGACATGTCACATTATTTCCAACATTCCTCTATCTGTCAGATGCCGACTGTCGACACTACAGCGTGTGACTTTTACGATAAGGTTGCCATGACATTTTCCAGATGGCGACTGAAAAATGTCGGAAACAAAAGGCTGGCTAAATGGATTCCATCCTTTGCTGCGGGTTTGATGCTTTCTTATCGACAGGCTAATTCCCTGAAGGAATAGGATGTGCCAGGGGAGGAGACTAATTGAACAAACGGAGAGTTGTATTCCCCAGACACAGTATCTGAGTCTAAACTCGCCTGCTTATAAACTGCAGCGCTGCCCAGCTCTGACTGGCTTTCTCTATCTTTTGCTTTGCATCGCTTGCCACCTTGGGGCTGGGTTGAAAGGTCAAATCCACATCAGATTTGTCTTTATGATGTTTTTAAAACGCAGCATTATTCTCTCCCCCCGACCATATGTGAAAGAGAAAGGAAAGGCATTTTTGCTGGTGAGAAATGTACCGAGGCACGGCATGTAGAGCTGGACTAACAATGACACATGACAATGACAACTCTTTTGGTGCTCAGACTCCTAGTGAGACTGGATCCACAGTGACAATACAGCAGAATAAATAACTCCAGCAGTGGATTAGATGAGGGAACTCATAACAGGCTGTTCATACCATTTAAACTGAAGCAAATAAACACAGGCAGCAGGTGACATGTCCAACAGCTATTGTATCGTTGAAGTACAGGACTCCTGAGGCAACATGTTGAATTCTCTGGATGAGAATGGCCTCAAAAAATCAGCCTGCTGCTGAGTTTAAAATGTTGAGCGACAACGGTTGTATCAGGCAAAACAAAAAAAGGACATATTTCTCCATCTTCCTATGTGTACAATTCAAGACTAATGCACAGAAGATTTAAAGACCATCTGCTGCTGTTCCACAATAGTGGGACCTTTTGGCAGTGAGAGCAGTTTTAGCGTGTCATCGATGATACAGCAGGGTGTGGTGTCTGCTGAGCTGTTCATTTGTGAAATGAGCAGTGCCGCAGTTGTAATCAAGGCTCGCCAACAAAACCCAATCTAGGCTCTGTCATAAAACAACTAGGGCTGACAACAGCACCATCAAAAAACCAAGGCCGCTTAGAAGATTCCCAAGCATGATTGAGCTTTGATTCACTGAAAGATAAATCCAAGCTTAATGTTCACTCCCAGCAGAATCTAAATTGAGATTATATAGTAGTTTACTCAGTTGTTACTGTGTGTTTAAACTGAGTTGAAACATGCTCTTATTCATAAATCAGATTTCTGTTTATATCACGCAATTGTTTTACAAAGTTTTTTAACTCAACATAAACTGTTACAAAGCTTCTCCTATATGCATTTGGGTAATTAAACAAAAACTTTAGACAGCAATTTTGTGGTCACTGCTTCAAGCAGATAAATTTATCTGTCCATCTTAATTTTAAACCTTTCCTTGGTTGCTTTTTAATTTGCCATTTGTCACTGATTGTAACTGAAATGTCTTTTAACTTAATGACTTTTGCCATGAACAATCTCTTTGGGATATTCACTTTATATTTATTTATTTTAATTCATTACTGTTTGCTAAAACTGATGATACAATTACAATAATGTGAAGCACTGTAACGCATGAGCAGCCTCTGAACGTCATATGTTTTATTTTTGAACCAACGCTCCACACGTTTCTTCACACAGGAAGCAATGTGTCTGTGTGATAGGATAAAAAGTGAAACCTGCTGGAAGATAATCTTTCAACACGGTGGAGTTGATGAGGACGTCTTTGTGTGGAAGAGACAAAGATGTCCTGCAGGACTCCGCGGTGTGCTGAAACATCAAAGCGTTGAGGATCGAGTAATCTCAATCAATAGCTTTCCTGAGTGAGGGATGTGTCGGGGAGAGAGAGGCCCAAATACAGAGGCAGAGAGCGAGAGAGATTCAACATAAAGAGGTTTAAAAAGTGTTTTTATAAATGCATGCATGTGGATGCATAAACATTTTGTTGCCTACATTACTAAAATGACGCACTGTCAGGAAAACACTGTTGGTATAAATGCATCTTCCCTAAAACAAAAAGTACACATAATATGCTTAAGCTTATCAATGTCTCAGCAAACCTGGAGAAATGCAAAGCATTTGGTGGAGAACCTAAAGGATGGGATTTGCATTATTCTGTATTTTTATTATTGTCAACTCCATGAAAAGACACAAACATATAAATCTTTTAAAATGCTCAACCCAAAACCCAAAGATATTCAATTTACAGTAATGTTTTCCATTTTTGCCTAAAAAAGGAAACAATCAGTTATGAAGATTTTAGCTGATTAATTGTCTGTTGGTCGGTGGCCTTGCCATCAACTTTTAGAAATGTCATCTCTAACTAAACACTTCCCTGTTCCCTGTAAATCTTTAGTTTCTGGTTCAACTTCTCTGTTCTAAATTATTTCGACCCAGAGGGAGAAAGTTTCAATGTATGGAGAACTGCACCTACCTGGGTGTCGCCGTTGACGTGTGATTGACTGGTCGTTAAATACCTAGTCAGCCTTGGGAGAACGGCCAATTGCCAACCTCTCTGTGGTGCTCAACAAAGAACAGGAGAAATGTGTCTCAAACAAGCCTTTTTCAACATAAACATTTCAAACAACTTATTCCAAGTGACAAGGAAAAAGGATATTTGGATGCAGCACACATTTCAACCAGGACTCAATTTAGCACCAGCTGAGGTTGGTAAACAAGCCAACAAATATACAATATAGTGTGGGATGCTGCAGTTCTGTTGTTGGCATTTTGGGGAGCTCAGCAACAGGTGAGTTCTTCCAAATGAATTGGCAGCGATACTGTACTTGTTTCCGTCAAATTAACTGGACAACTAGAACACCATGGATATTTTACTTGTGAAGCTTTGACTTCAGGAGAAATTGTAGAGTTAAGCACCGCTAAATTAACGCGTCCATCTCCTGCTTCCCTTCTCACAAAGGACACATACTGTATAAAGCAGAAACCAGGCCGTGTTATTCGCTTACCTGGGTTGTTGGATCGATTTGGTACATATAGCTTAAAGCTGTATTTTGCACGCACATTCATGCATCATTAACGTTAACCCACGCTTCAGGAAACCATATTTTTGTGTTTGCGCTGTAAAAAGCAGAGGGGCAATTTTTTTGCGTATATTGTGGTCCTGCAGTATTTGCAACCATTGGAGTTCTGTAATCAGTATAATGTGTTTGAGTCTTCAGTTTGATATTCTGATATCACCTCACCTGTATCTACTTGGCAGAAGCAAATCAGACACTTGGCGTGGGTTCAAACAGAGATATATTGATCTTGCACTTTTAGCTGAAAGAAAATGTATAACACACTTAGTTAGACATCCACCTACAATACATCACTGGCTAAATGATTTGAAAAGTTAAATCCCTCTTGACAAAATTTACTTTAACATCCAATGTAAAAAAAGTTGGCTCCCGCAGACAAGATTTATGGCCAGCAGAGTCGCTGATATGTCTGATTTCTGCAATAATGATGTATATTGGTGTGTATACATGTATGTGTGAATTCTGTCCTTTGTGTTGAGTCTTGTGTTGTGATTAGAGCTACAGTGATTAGTTAATAGACAGACAATCTGCAAATATTTTGATAATCAAATAATAATTTCTTTAAAAGGCATAACGAGTAGGATTTTCCTAAAAAACAATGTATAAACTTATACAAAAATAATCCCTCTCAACCATCACTTGTGACCCACTAGAAGTGTGTGGTGGTGTCTGTATTTGCAGAGACCCTGCCCTCTGCCTGTATTTTCTTATTTTGCTGTGCTAAGGACATTTCTGGGCATCAACCTTTGGGCAGTGGTGTGTAGCCACCGGCCAATAACAGCGCACAGGGTGTGAGGTGTGGGACTCTATAAAAACGGAGCGACCATTTGCCAGAAACGCATACGCTTTGAGCCGGGGAGGAGGGGCCAACTTTGAATGTTGCGTTGACAAACAGCAAGCGACAAATCCTAGTGGTTATACCTTTAAGCCAAAATGCTAAATATTTGCTGGTTCCAGGTTCTCAAATGTGAGGATTGTTGCTTTGGCATATGTGATACTGAACTGAATATATTTGGGTTTTCGACTGTTGGTCACACAAAAGCTATTTGAAGACATTTTCTGGGGAAATGGGAAATTATAATGGGCATTTTTCATTGCATTTTCACTTTTTAGACAAAAAAGGTTAATCAATAATGGAAATGATTGTTAGTTGCATACCTTGTTTTGATAATTGTTTGAGTGCTACTCACCCAGGGGTTGTGGTGTGTTTGGTTTGGTGGAGGGAGAAGAAGGATGGTATGTTTGTTTTTAGAAATATAAAACAAAATAAAATGTTACCCATGCAATCATTTGTTGGGGGAACATGAACACATCCCCACATCCATGTACATACAGTACAATACAGATGGCCATTTTCTGCTACCTTCACCACTGTACACCACGGTTAACCCGTTGCCATAGCAACCTGGCAGCTATGTGCATACCTGCATTATATATAGATTTGGAAAACATGCGGTTCGAACATCAAGGTTTCCTGTACTGCAGCTTTAATCCAAACATCTATACAGCATCATGATTATGATGGGTTGTCACACAACAGCAGCAGATCCCTAACCTTGGCAGTGTCAGGTCGATGCTCTATCTATTGAGCTACACATGTAATAAAACCCTTAATCCTGGCAGTGTTAGTGTATCGCTCTGCCCACTGAGCTTCAGAGGACATGGGATACCCAAACCTGGAAGCATTGAAACATTTCAGTAAGCAGGATGAGATGTAGCAGAAAGTAAGGAGACAAAGTGAAGGCCAAGGACAAAAAACGCAAAACATTGCCTGTACCAAACACCAGAGGAAAAATCTCTCTCACAGTTTGATTTCCCTGGTGGAGCAGAGAAGAGGTGCCCTTGTGGTTTAAAGATACTGTGCTGTAATTGGAAAGTCATGGGTTAAATCCCATCAGCGGCCAGCTCATCCATTGACAGCCATTTGTCCTGTTAAAATGTCTTCACTACTCTCATTTGCATGCACAGAGCACTCTGGCTATCGACCATACTCTGGTTAAGGTCTAATGTGGATTAAGCTATTTAAAAAGAACCTATCACACCCTGATTGAGTATCCCAGAATAGCTTAACATAATATTGCATAAGCCTGTCACCTCTACCCTCTATATTTGACTTAGTAGATGGCTTTCAATAACAGAAGAAATAATCATCCCAAGAGTAATTTGTGCAATTGTCTCTAAATAACCTGACAAATAGGCTTGTTAATGCAGATTCTGAAATAAGCACTCTACCAAATGCTGGGAAATTTGCCTTTGGTGGATAAATCAATAAGGGTCACCCACCGCGCTCGGTACTTCTGAGAGACGATAACACTTTAATGCCATGGTGATACACAGTCTTTGGGCTTCGCCTTTTGTTCCCGCTGAATATTGCGGACCATTTCTGACCACAAGCCAATTAAATCAAGGCAGAACAACGAATGTGTCAAACAGGCTCATAAATTGGCTGTCTGTTATTCTCGCTCTGCACAGAGCCGCCGTGTCTAATCTTTGACATATTTTTATGAAGAGTGTATGTTAATTGTTTTGGCTGATCCATTTTTTTTTTCTTGGCAGTCATTTGTAAGTTCACCAGGCCCCGGTAACCGAGCCTGAAAGTTCATTTCTGGACGGGGTAATAGGCAGTAATGTTGTTTGTTGCTTGAGTATGAACTTGCCTGAGAATTACAGCTGGTGTCTGGTGTTTTAGTTTAAAAGCATTCTATTGAGTTTTTAAGTGGTTACGAAACAGTCTACCAACACCGATGCCTCTATATGACCTACATAAGCAAACGAGACCAACAGCAAGAAGATTGGCTATTTCTATTAGTTTCTAATAGTTATTCTTAATACCTGTCACCGGGTCGGATTTTTCCGTGAAATCAGACAAAACGACGCTGGGGTTTGCTCTGGCTGAATTCGAGTTGCTTCAGCTGCTAACTGACTCTGTAACTCCGTCTCCGGAGCTGCCACCCGCTCTCCTCCCGGCAAAGTAGTCTTCTTGCGTTGGGGAGTGAGGCGCAGGGAACATGCAACCTTGCGTTAGGTGAAACACTACCACCTTTTTAGCTGCTTTCAGTATTATCACGCTATAACTAAAATGTGGAGTTTTCTTGGTCTTGAAAGGCAGTAAAGTGAGAAAGCTTTGGACCTTCTGACGATAACCTGAATGTGAAATGGACAATGAATCCATCCATGCGAAGGTTATTGGACAAAAATATTGTAATATTTGGTTTTATGAATATGGCTCAGCCCTAATATAATTTATAAAAGCCTTAAAGATCCCAGGATGCGGTTAATGATTATTTTTATTATTAAAGATTTAATTTTTCAATTAATCGATCCATTGTTTAGTCTGCAAGATGTCAAAAAAAAAAAAGTGAAAAAAGCCATCATAAGAACACAAGGTGACATGCTCAAATTGCTTGGTAAGTGTGACCAAGAGAAAAAATAATAATAATAAAGTTTATAGAGTTATAAAACAGATTTGAGCAACTGGAACCAGCAAATGTTAGGCACTACTGCTTTAATGGTAATTTCCAAAAATCTATTGATTATCAAAAATTGTTTTTCTGGCGACTGACAATGATTTCAACTCTATAAAAAGGTCGACGTCTCCTACTCTCTGTGAAACACCATCACTGACGACTCTCATCCAGTGTTTCCTGGCCCACATGTGGCACATTTCCTTTGCCAATTCACAGCAATGTGAATGTGAGTGTTCACTTTGATATCTGACCACTACCTATAAATTCACATAATGGTATGGCTGAGCTGTCGGTGCTATGACATGCTGCCACTCCACTCATTCTGTCAGACTAGCAGCATAGCCTGTCTGGCCATAACCTCAGCAAGAGTTTCTTTTTTTAGCTTTACAGTTCGACGATAAAGCTGATTAATACACAAAACAGCATTTAGAGTGGCCATCTCATTAACCATTTGCGGTTAATTGTGGGAGAGAAAAGGGCAGGAAGAAAGGCTTGTGCACGTACACAACATTTCAACATCATTGTGATTTAAAATATAATATATGAGCAGCTCAGAGTTCAGACGGTTATGTAACCATATAACATTCATCTACCCACAGGGTCATAAATGAAGTCTATGCCTTCAAGAATTTATAGTTAAAACTCAGGTTAGTGTTAGTTGAAGTCAGCTCCGATACATTTCAAAAAGAATTTTAATATATCAATTGAAAAGGACGTGATTGTAAAATATGAGGGATTTAAACTATTTAAAATGGGCTTGGCAAGTGTTTTATGGAAAGGAAATGCATTCAACGTGCATGTTAGACCTCAAGGACACACACAATGCAGTTTGGTGAGTTACACTGAATGTAAACAACTTTTCTTTGTTTACAAGAAAACCCTTTAAAAACACAAACAGATTCAACAGTTTCAGGGTTGTCAACACCTCCGACCTTAGTGCTCCATTATTATTTATTCAGGATACATCCCGAACTGTTTTGTTACTCCTCCTGTCCTTCACTCAGTCACTAGCAGCTGCCCAGCGGTACGTTCAAGGAGAGAGACTCCATTCAGCCATCAGTGATGAGATGACAACTGATGACGATTTCACGCCATCTACAGAGCAACTCAGAATGATGTCAACAAAAGCAATAATATGATGCCTTTTAGTGAATAGGCCTTTTAGAAATCAGCCATCAACTTTTACTTGACTGAATTTAGAAGTGGCACATGTTTATTGATGGCTCCCAGTCTCATATTTCTTTTCCTGTTTATTTGATTGTTCCACGATGGGGCGCAGTCCGTATCAAACATTAATTGTTAAGAAATAATGACAATAATTGGTGATCTGTTTTTTTTCTCCGAGGGGAAAATGCACCAAATCATTCTCTGCTGAATTAAACTACAGGAAATGTTATTCAGAAAACATCTTCACACATCTCAGTCTCACTGACTCCTGTTAGTCCCTGAACACAAACAGGAACCTGACTGAATGTACTGTATCATTATGCGGTACAGGAATTTGTGTATACATACCGAGCCTGTGTGTTGAATGCTTCTTTTCTTTTTTTAACACAGTACGGTTTGTGTAGATTAAAGTGTTAATGGTAACCAAGGGAAAACACCAGTAGTGGTGATAAAAATTGGGAAAAGCAATAACAACAATCGCTGTGGGGAGAGAGCGACAACAGAGGCTGAGGGAACGCGAAGATTTAGAAGCCATTTGATCGGTTATAAAACTGAAGATCTCCAAGGCAACAAAATGAACTGTGTAATATTTTAGAATAATTGCAGATGGTCGCACACTGGGGGTTGGTTTTTAAAGTATTAAATTAATTTGGCCAGGAAGCATGTACACGCTGCGGAGCCTAAAGCCAGTGCAGCACTTTGTTTTCCCAGCAACTGTAACCTTTAGTTCATACAATCCTGCCATGACTTGTTTCTGCACAAAGTATTCTGTGGTCATTACTGTGCCTGATGACACCAACTTCACTTTTGATAACAAAAAAACTGCTAAAAATACACTGTTGAAGGTTTAACATACCTTGTTCCCCATCAGGGCTATAGGGGTATTTTCACACTCGGATCCTTTCCTGACCTCATCAAGCTGCCCCAACACCATCATTCATCAATGTAGCCATTAAAAGTAATGACCTCTGTAGAGCTGCTTCATGATTTAATGGGCAGCACTCCTCACAGAGAACTTGGTTAAAGGTATTGTTTACAGATGAAGAAAAAGACTGTCAGGGTAATGAATTTTTACACTATCAACTCCCCCTGCTTTTTGTGTTTGGAGCACTATGTAATACTGATATATGAATGCTGCTGCAATGATAATGATACGAGGCTAAAATGGGCTTGCATATTGTTGTGGTAAGTTATTGCTGATGTGCAGATAAAATAAACATGAATTATAGAACAAATTATGGGCTCCATAACCATATGTAACGGAAGCTGATATGTCAAATCTACGGAAAGAAGGAGCAAATTATCACCTGAAGCCAAAGTGAAACCTGTACAGCTAACCCGCAAGACAAAATATCTGCCTACACTATGAGGCTTAATGAGGCAAAACACCATTAGCATAGCGAGAAACACACCAATAAATTACTCAACCACTGGCGACTTCATTACCAGTCAACTGATTGAAGTGTCTATAGATAACTCAGTGTTACACAACCCTTCCCACTGCAGTAATATTGCTGTCTACATAAAACGCATAAAGATGCGGTAATATGTGTGAAGGCACTTGGAAATCCATTTAGTCCTGCAATGCAATATTGCCGTGTGGAATTCTTCTCCCAGAGACGTGCCATGCAAATGAGATTTTTGCATCTTGGCGAGATGAGAGTGTAGTTTGGTCATAATGACGCTGTAATGCTCAAGGTTACTAACCTGCTTATAGGGCAGAGGGGAGGTAGAAAAGCCTGAAGTCACTTCTGAGGAGCGTGAAGTTAACATTAGTCACTGGTCGTGTCATTATCTTTTCGTGTTTTTTGTACACGAGACAAGTTTTGCCACTCTACATGGTTTGTCAGCTGACCAGCCCAGAGTTTGAGACAGGTAAAAAGAGGTCGTGTGGGTTCAGGATTGTCCAAAATCACTCCTTCATTCACTCATTCACAATTTCCCCTCAGTAGCGTACTCTATACTGGGCAGTAAATTGAGTTTTCAGACACGTTATACATCATTATTTAGCTGCATCACTTACTAGTCCTCTAAATTAAAGAACAAAATATGTTTGTCCATGCCCTCTAAAACAACACAAAGAAGCATTTTCTGATCTGCCGCCCCTATTGGCCGGAAGACATCATCTGTTAGTCCTTCCAAAACTGTTGAAAATCACTGTTGGAGAATATAGTTTAGTTGACAAAAAAGAGTAAGGCATATACTGTCTTGATGTTTAATGTTACAAAGTCACAGACTCCACTGTGGTTCTTGATGTCTGAGCATCGATAGCTGGTGGAAAGACAAAAAGGTTGTTTCCTTCTCCCTGTCCTCAGAGGAGTCAGTGATTTTTGGAACAATGTTTTATCTTATCATTAAGGTTGAGTAAGCTTTGATCCTGGAGTTCTTGTCGAAATGTTCGTTTTACTCAGAACAACATGTTCTTGTTCAATTTGTGATGTTTATTTTGCCTGATGACAAACCTCGCCTGTGTGTTGATGAACAGCGAGTGAAGAAATAAACACATGGAAGACACCTTGTACCACATCTCATTGTTTGTATTTAACAAAGGAATGGGTGTCATGGTTATCAAACCATGGCCATTCCCTCCATAACTGTGACAGGGAAAGACGGATGATTGGTTTGTTACCCACCCATAGGTGTGCAGTAAACATCAATTTCATTCAGCATTCTTAATCTAAAAACTGAAACTTAACCTCATGTAAACAGAAATTTGACCTTATTCAGCGCAGTGTTTTGAGCAATGAATAAAGTGTCAGCATGATAAATTTGATCACGGTCCCTGTTTTTCAAACAGCAGTTCAAAGCCATCTGTTGTCACAGGCAATATTACTTTGTAACCGCTGCTATCAAAAGTACAGAATTCTTTTGAGGCAAACACAGTCAGGAAAATTATAATGACTCTTCCTCTCTTGGCATGTGATTCAGGAAAACTGTATTCAAAGACGAGTGTCGAGTCCCCTGCGTACGTCGCTCAGCATGTTTCAGCAGACAGTCAAACAGATGGACGCAGCACTGCAAGGATTAAATAAAGCCCCAGACATTAAAGTTAAGTTCAGTTTTATTTACTTGGGTGTCTTGGTCAACATGTTGATTAAAACGGAAAATGTCTTGCAAAGACCTACTGTGTGTTACCATGACAAACTACATTTTCTACAAATTCCTACTTAACCACATTCTTAGTTTTTACGTGTGTACTTTGTATTACTACAAAAACAAAGAGAATTATCCTGAAAGCTTTGATTCAGAGTCCTTTTAAGTGTTTATTGCATTTCTTTCTTTTTTTCTTTTTTTTTTTAGCTTTAACGAGAAAAACGCGTTTCCTGTTGCAAAGTATGGGTACTAGATTGTTGTTATTCAAGGTCAGAGGGTGTATTTTTCTTTAAAGATGACATTTTAACTTGTGAGTTGGTGGATATCTTAAAATTGACAGATATGTTGCATTAATCTAATCTAATCTGTGGGCTCTCTCTGTTAGGGGCTCTCTTTGGGGGCTTATGACCCAGATGTTTTGATAAAATATATATCAGAATATATATGAATCAAGTTTTGTTTCCTGAAAATAATTCTTAACTGAAGGTCCGCTGACTAGCTTTTTTTCTGGAGCTTTCAACAGAAAGACATTTCCAAGGTTAAGAATGAAGTTTTGTATTATTTATGTTGCCTCTCATCATTCTCACTATATTGCAAGTGGTGTACAGAGAGGTGTGTTGCATTTAGTGGTCAGACATGCGGTGCTTGTTGGTACACGTCGGAACACAAATCACCTGTCTGCTCTGTACTTTGTTTGCTTGCCTTTGTGCTGCCGATCACTGTCGTCCATCACTAATTGGAGTTGCCAAAAGAAGCCAGATAGGAGCTTTGCCCAACAATAAATTTGACCACTGTTAAGTGTAAATGTTCAGTAGTTAGTTTGCTGGTTTGTCAGATGACTAACTAACTTGTTATTAGTTACAGAGCTAGCTAGTTACAATGTGAAGGTTGCCTAAGTCTGAATTAGACAATTTGGACCACACCACAACTTGTACGAGTGAATGTAGGGGTCTTTTTAGTTTTTTTTAGTAACATTACAACATATTTTACTACTGCAGAATAAACTACAGCCATTTACAGAGGAGACTTTTCACCTGCAGCTCATACGACAAAGTGATCTTTGTTTTCATTTTTCTAACACAAGATGATAACAGGTGAAATCATTTGCAAGTCTGATTAAGTTATGCTTAGAAGCTCCAAATCTACTCTAACAAACCACCATAGGTCATAAGGTTATATTATGGACTAGCAATATTACCACTGAATGTGACTCACTGAATCACAAATGTGTGTTTAAAGTTTCATATTTATCGACAACTGTCTGTTTATCATTCAAACAACCTGAACCGAACGAAACAGAGGATAACTGGACACAGACAGATTTGGAGATGAGAGAAATTCAGACGGGAAAAACAGAGAGACACTCCAGATAACACAGACAACACAGCTCAGTATGAAGGCAGCAATATACCAGAAATGAACTTGAACCTGCGTGAAATTAAACTGTTGTCAAACCTCTGTTGAACACAGTGTTGTCAGCACATCTGTATACTCACTGTGACACATCTGGCATGTTCCCTCACACTCCCTGCCAGATGTGGGAGTGCAAATCACAGGCCAACTGTAACACAGGAGGAGAAGACAGTCAGACGCTTGATCTCAATGTCTGTGACCTTCACAGACTTTATTGTCACCGGCATGCTCAGCATTAATGTTTGAGTGCAAGCGCTAAAAATGCTGAATGAGGAATCAAAGGACAAACAGCTATGCTATGTCGTGCTTGTTGGTGAGGAATGTTCCTGTAATGTTTCTGGCTGCTTCTTTCATGTTTTATTTGCCTTTTCATGTTTTGTGATGTCTTGGGCTTCCTTTTCAATCCCATCCCATAAGAATAAGAATTTGAACATTTATTTTAAACACATAACAGTGAACATTTTGCAATGTTTTGCTTGCTTACGCTTCTCAAAAACCTATTTTGCCTTTGCAACATTGTTGTATATAGACATCATTCTTAGCAGAAGATGTGGATATGGACCCAAATGTATGAAAGGTCAGAAAATGCTGACTCGGTATTGTTTTTTTACTCTGAATCAACATGTCAGTTATCTGACAGCATCATGACAGCTCAGCAACACTGTGATGCCTCCTGACAACAGTGGATGATATCTACATTTCCAAACTCTTATTTAGTGCCCCAAATCTCATCTACTTAAGAAATACTGTAAGTTTAGCACTGAAAAATTAACAATACTCTTTTAAACGTATGTTAATACAGATTATGTGCTGTAGCAATTGTAAAACTCACAATAGTCAATAAATACGCTATTGCAGTATTTTTCAACCTGGGTCTTATTTTCATAACTGCTTAGACAGAAAGTTGCCCCTGAAGTTGATCCTGGTTTAGGCTTCAGTAGCTAATCCAGGAGGTGAGAGGTAAGAGACAAGTGTTTGAAGTGATTTATGTAAAATTCACAAGTTTACTTGGAAAGCTTTGCACTGCTTGCTCCAATATGCATTCTGCATGAATCTGCGATTCCCAAATCTCTACAGCAGAGGTGGAGTGCAAAGTCAGCATGACCCACAGTCAGACCCATAGTCAGAATGGCCACAGCTATGGGAATAAGACATAGGCTCAAGTCCAGTATGTTCGGCAACAAGGGATGGAAAGCCATGGCAGTGGTAGACGCTTACCTTTGCCTATGACTTTCTGATATCAATAAATACCAAGAAACTCCCAGCTACAGCTCAAGTATTATCATTTATCAACCCCCAGAGGAACCATGTCGTGACCTGAACAGTAGAGCTGCTGTGAAAAATCGGTTATTCATTTGTCATTTTTCAAGCAAAAATGCCAAACATTCACTGGTTCCAGCGTCTGAAATGTGATAGCCTATTTGCTGCTTTTCTTTGTCATATACGAGAGAAACTGAATTTCTTTGGATTTTGGACTAATGGTCAAATAAAACAAGCAATTTGAACACATGTGGGACATCATAATGAGCATCTTCCACAATTTTAATCAACGAAACAATCAGCAGATAAATCGATAATAAAAATAGTTGATAGCTGCAGCCTAATTTACTGTACGACAGTAAAATAAGTTAAGGAAGATTTGTTTAACTTGTGTGGAGAGGAATGCATACCAGGACATAACTAACTGCACTAAAGATCAATTTCAAACTATCTTGATATTGCACAGCCCTCCTGTCCACACATTACCAATGTGTCTGACCGATACTGTCACTTTAAGCAGTCATTCTCAAAAACCCTGTGATCTACTCCGCAACTCCACGGCTGGGTCGCAGTCCCTACTTAATTCAACTACAGTACAGAGAGGGAGCAGAGCAGCAGACCGTAAAGCTCTTAGGGAGTGATGTAAGGAACAAGAAAGTGTGAATGGCTAGTGTGGAAAATGAAAATGGAGGACTGAAACGTCGGCAAATGAAAGCCCCTCTGGTCTTGTCTGGAAGTCCGGTGATGCATTTGAGGGTCCTGACTGGCACAGAGGTGTTTGGAGCTGAGCTTCAAAGGCCTGTTACTAGGACAGGAGTGTGTGGCAGCATTGTGCCCAAAAGAGCGACTTCAATATGAGCATCAAGCAGCCCGAAAAAAACCCCATCAAAACAGAACGAAAGAGGGGGATACACTGAAGCACAATTTATATCCGCTTTGCTCTGCTGTGTCACAAATTGAGTTAATGGTTTGAAGCCAGGGAGACTCGCACAGCCTGTCTGTAGCTTTCTGTGTTGTTTTGTTTTCTGCCAGCAGTTCCTAAAAATCGATGATATTATATATTGATGAGTCAATATATTCAGCGAAACAGGAGACAAAATAACTCCTGAAATGGGGAAGTATTTTCCCATCTGAGAGCAAAGATGAATAAATCTAATCATTTTAGAGAATTGATAGAAAGGTCTCTGAGAACTAAATGTATTTATCGCTTTTGTATCATTTAATTGGGGGATGCAGTGGTCTCCTAATACTATCGAATCATCATTATTCAGACCGCTCAGAGCCACGGTGGATATTTGCCGAGCTGCACTGGGAATACTCTGACACACAGAGTAGTGTACTTTCTGCTAGAGGAGGAGCTTTTTTTCCCACTTTTCCTTCATTGTATTAATGGAGCGTGTAATTCTAAGGCAGTTGTTCCAAGATGTGCATCGTTCAGAGATAAGACATTAATCATTTACTGGCACACAATACACTAATTTCATTATTTAATGATTTGCATTGAAAATATCGTTAAAATGAGATTAGGGAGGCAGCCAAGTGTAGGTACCACACAATTGTTATGAATGCTTGTATATTCTCCTAAACGAACCTTTTTAATCATGTATGTTCCCAAAGACTGAGGGCAATACAATGTATTTGAAGCCACACATCCCACCTAACACACATCTGGTTACAAATGAAAGATGAAGATGAGTTTGAATATTCACAAGTTAAAATGACAAACATAATATGATGAAAAGGGACAGATGGTGTGTGAATTTCTGCAGTCACTGCAGTGAAAAATGTGCTAATAAGAGCACACACATTCGTTTCTGCAAAATGGCATTACCTCATAGCTCCATAATCATCATCTCCTTGTTCTCACACACATGCACATACTACACACACACATGCACATACTACACACACACACACACACACACATACACACACACACCTCAGTGCCAGACATGTCTGAGAAACACAGGCAAGGTGCTTCAGGCAGCTCATTGGTAATGTAAATAACAGCCAGTACACATGAACTTTAATTAAAAAGCTCCCTCCTGAGTTTTGCTCTTTCAGAAATGTATACGAGCAAATATCCAAACTTATATTAGAAATCCCGAACTTGTAATTCCAAACTTAGATTATGCATCTATATTACATGATTAAATACTATATTGCTTATTATATGAAAATACCTCAGTTTGTAAAGTGTTAATTGGGAAAACCACAGAAAAGAAGATGGGTAGCTGACTAGCTCTTAGACAGAGCTTCCTAGGACCAGAGGGTACTGTAATATACTCTTAGTTAACAAACTATATCTCTATATCTTTCCTAACAAATAGGAAAGATATAGAAATAGCTAAATGCCATGGCAATCCAGCCAATAGTTGTTGAGATATTTCAGTCTGGACCAAAGTGGTGGACCGACCCACCAAAACACCGACTGACATTGCCATAGAGCTAGCATGGCTAAAAACACGCCACATTGGGTGACATGTTTCTTCATTACCATGAACACGAGCACTGAAAATAGTCCCCGACAAATACAGAACTTCCCTCTGTGTGAGTAAGAGCTACAGTACCCAGCTTTTAAGGAAATTATTTTGCTTTTTTAAAAAAAAAACAGTCATACCCCTTTCTCTTCCAAGTGAAGTCAAGTCAATTTTATTTATATAGCGCCAAATCACAACAGAGTTATCTCATGACACTTATAGAGCAGGTCTAGACCGTATTCTTTATAATATTATTTACAGAGACCAAACAATTCCCACCATGAGCAAGCACTTGGCGACAGTGGCAAGGAAAAACTTCCTTTTAAGAGGCAGAAACCTCGAGCAGAACCGGGCTCTAGGTGAGCAGCCATCTGCCTTGACCGGCTGGGTTAAGAGAGAGAGAGAGAGAGACAGACAGACAGACAGAAATGCACAGCAACAACAATAATAACAATAACAACTATAATAATAATAATAATAATAATAATAGTGGGACGATGATCTAGATCCATGTCTGGGCGAGGCACCGACAGCCTGGGACAGACGATGGTCCAGCAGAGAGAAGCCTGAGTGAAAGAGAGGAGAAGAAGGAGAAGGCTAGGGAGGGAGAGGAGAGGGAGAAAGAGAGAGAAAGAAAAAGTCTCCTGTCTCCTGTCCCTCTCTCTACACCGACTGGACTGTCAAATAAGGGCAAAAAGACAAAAAATAATCTTTAAAAAAAAAAAGTATATTTGTGATCTGTTTTTGAAGATTCACATCTTCAGTAGGAATGAATGGACTTACGGATGAGAGCCATAGACGGTACTGTGAGATGAACTCTCAGCGCATTGTTGATTCTGGCCTTTTCATTGGATGTGTTGACAACAAAATATAGAATATCGCAAACCTTATCCTCGTCTTGAAATGTAATTGAAAGAAGCAGAATACAATACGTGTTTTCAGTGTGATTCAGCTTCAACTCTCACATTTTCTCTACTAAAGCAGCAAACGATGGTTAGTCAGAGAGCTTCGTCCTCATATTTACATATGCATAGAGGAGTGCTGACAATATAGAATGTAAAGTTCCACTTCATGTCAGTGTGAAGTACCTTCATATTATAAAGACATTGGCCCTCATTTATCAATCTAACGTAGAAACCAGCGCAGATCCGAGTGCAGAAATCATCTTACGACAGGGTTCACGTGTGATTCATGAAACGTTCGTATCTCGCCAATCCCAGCGTAAGAATGATCGGGCGTTGATAAATGTGGCGGCTGAAAACAATCGTCATTTAAATATCACGCCCCTGTATACTCTCTGTTTAGACGCCTCGCCCCT
>NTHP01000103.1:1427769-1446923 GCA_003416845.1 Oplegnathus fasciatus
CAAGCATTCAGGTATCTTGATTAAACTGAACTAAAGGAGTAAACACTCAAAAATTCAAATAAACTGATAAACTGATTCTGGTCTGAATGTTCCCCCAAACTGATGACGTCAACATACACCTGTACAGTCAAAATACAAAGAACTACTGGACCTCATCGCTGCTGACTGTCAGGCTGACATTTTAATGAAAGCATAATTTGTTCAGTTATTAAGAAATATGCAAGAACTGAAGATCAGCTGAGGAAATTAAGTTCATCTAATACATGGCGTCATTTTCAATGAATCACTTTTTCTTAAATTAAATATTTTTTCTCATGATGACCTAGAGTAGATGTATGACAACTAATTAACATTTAATGAAAAGGATAATCTGCGAAGCCTTCCTTTATAATGAAATGCAATTACGACACCCGCACCTCCTGCTCCTCCTCCACCGCAAAACCCAACTGTACCTTTTGACTGTATCATAATTACATCAGCATAATAGAGTTCATATTGTTCTACATATTGAAAACAGTCCACACAACTTTATAAGAAAGCAGTTTCCTTTGTTCAACTTTCAATCTCTCTCCTCACTTAATTTACTGAATTTTATCGATGTGTGAAGGGAGGTGGGAGTGACAAACTCTCACTAATACCTTCATATGTCAGTTGAATTTAATTCCCCATTAAATTGAGTAAGTGTGAATCGCCCTGCCATAGACCCCAACGGCTCATTGTTCGCAGCCAGTCTCATTAAATCTGTCAAATGCCCATTTCCGTGCACGGTTTCCTGCCCTCATATTTTAATGAATAGCAGGAAGATTACAATAGCTTACAGTTATAGATGGTTGTGGTATGGGGTGAAACCAGGGGTCCGTACAAATAACTTGATCATTATGGCAAGGTGGTGACTGCATGGAGAAAATATAAGACTTGCATGAGCTGTTTTTCTCCCTCTTTTTTATGATTTTCCACAACAGACCATAAAAACAACAAACTGCAGACAGTAGCTTGTATGGCAGGACTGGACCTTGCTTCTGTTCTTCTAAATAACCATGTTTGATTTAAAAAAAACATCATTGTGGACTCAAATCGTGATGGCACAACTATAATTTATTACCAATTCCACACATAGATTTCCAGGCTTATAGCATTTCATTGTTTTTAGCTTTATGATTGACCTGGTTGGGGAGCTGCTGAATACAATTGCCCCAGTAGGCATAAATGAAGTTGTACTGAATTCAACTGAATACACACTTAATGCTTCAAAGAAAACTCAAAAGATGAGTTTTTAAAGTTCTGTTTTTCAACAGTTTCTGTTGTAATGCATAACAATAAACTGTATTGTCCATGAATTTGATTTGATTTGATGACACACAGTGGTACCACAAAGAAATTTCCCACCCTGCTGTGAGAAACGCTGTCATGCTGTCAGCGTAGTGCATCGCTGGTGGCGCCCAGTGTAACTTTAGTATTATCAGTATTTCAACGATGACAATTGTTAATGATAAATCACCTGGGCCTATATGCTGATATCAGCTTATCATAGATATATTGGTATCAGCTTTGATGCCTATGAGTACAATGACAAGTTAATTTTTCGAATGTAAAATGTCCCGCTTTGTTGTGTTTTAATAGAGGAGAAATATTGGCTGATATACAGTATTAAAACTGGATCAATATTGGTATGGTACCAATCAGGCTATGGTTATGTTACATATATTTAAACACACTATTGCACTGTGCTTACTGCAGGATCTGATGTCATGAAATCACGGATTTTCAGGGGTTAACTAGCCATGAGTTCAGTACCCTTCACTTCAGAGTTTAAAACTGGATATTCACTGTATGTATCAAAGGGCAGGTAACATGATGAGAAAAAGGTAATTACTGTATATAGCCATACAATTTCACAACATGCTACTTTACAACAGCCTGTTTTGTTCCTTCAGCAATAAACTGTTATTAATTCTCTATCAGTGTTTTTATTCAGTCACAAGTACACAGCCACAGCCTTACTGGGCTAAAGGCAGCTGGTTATTGTTCAAATTCAATATAAATATCAAGAAAACATTCAGGTTAGGGCTGCAGCTAACAATCATTTTTACTATTGATTGATCTGCCGATTCTTTTCTCCATTAATTGATTAATTGTCTGGTCTATACAAAGTCAGAAAAGAGTAAAACATGTCTATCCCAGTTATTAAAATAGCTGCCAATTAGTTCACTATTACTATTAGTTTATCACTCAACTAATCGCTTTAGCTCTTATTCTTACTAATATCAGAATATTGATTTCTACCTTAGTGCCCAACCCTACATTATATTACCAGCATAACTGACTTTTAAACAAAGTGTAACCTCCAAACTGTGACTGAAAACCAGCCACAGTGGCAGGTGGAGTAGATAAACTGAACAACCTGAATATGACCAGAGGCTGGTGTTAGTAATTCTCTCCTTGCTCAGATGTGATGTTACACTTTTGTCATCCTCCACTACCCTTTACTGTAGGTGAAGTTAGTTGCTGTAGTTGTCCTCTGTGACTGTAAAAAAGCCTCCACTTTCACCTTTTTCACAACTCCTCACTCGGCGTACAAGCCCTCTGGGACCACTGGTGGAGTAGAAGACATGCTGCCATTGGCTTCAGCTATATTTAAGCTTAACATTCAATTGCAAAACTAGAGGGCATCAGTTTTCTTTTAAGCCATTAAAAAAACAAATTCACTTCCTTTTTTTCCGCCTCTCCATGCTCCATTAACTTTATATATACACAATGCTCCCAGCCTAAGGGATCCCATCTTACGACCTTAGGCACAGTGTTCAGGATTTGCATTCTCTCTGTAATGTGCAAACATGGGGAATGCTAATATTTTTAAAACTTGTATTGCTTATTCAGTGGCATTGCTCCATAAATACATTTCTTCTTGAAGACACTCTTGGTCAAATGCCACTTTTTTGGAGCAGTATCAATAAACAGCACTGGCCTTGTGGAGAGGGCAGAGTTACCGTTTATTTGTTGACTTCCCACAACAGATATGAGATTTCACTCCCCTCCTTGAGCGAGACATAAATCTAACAGACACAATAAGGTCGAAACTGGAGATCATTAGCGGATCTCCCTTAGTGTCATGTTTACCCTGGGAAATCTTCACCTCTAAGGGAGACTTGGCCACAGTGAGCTTTTTTGTTGAAGACCATTTGTACCCTGTTGCGGCTAGCAGGGGACTAATATCTCGTTCTTGGCACTACTGCCTCCAGATTTTTATGAGGTCTTCAGCCTGTGAAGGCAACATCCCGCTGAACCGACAATTACCTGCTAATGCACATTGGCTAATTTGGATCTGGGGAGTGGGGAATTATGCAGCAATCAGCTTGAATCTAAAACCACACTATGTGTGCGAAATGATAGTACAGTATGGGTTGCTAATGGCAGTTTACTACACTGCCAGCATATATGATACCATTTTGGGTTATAGCCCTTTATTACAGCTGTACCTTTCTTCTAGCAGGAACAGATGCCGTGTGCATATGTAAACTGCGCGTGTGTGTGAATGTTGATTTTACATTCTATCACAAAATGAAGCATTTACTCAATAGTTTTTAAATATTTTCCATCTGATAGGACTTAAATCTTTAAAAGCAGAATGCTTATCTTAATATGCACATATTTCGTACTCCATGTTCAACAGATGTTTAAATCCCTCCTGTGTTGCTGACTGCATTTACTGTATCACAGAGCAATGTAACAAAAGGTGGAAGCATCAGGAGTTTTCATTAAGCTCACTGAATGTATACAGAATTGAAAAATTCTTGATATAAAAAATGCTGCCCAAAATTTATACAGGATAAAAGCTTGTTTACAGCTACAAAAGCTTTCAGATGTGTGTTGTTTTCACCCTCACAGTGGCCCTAGATAGAGCGATTATGAATGTGAAAAGCAACACAGATTCCTATAATGCACCGTAACAGATTAAGATGTGAAACAGATTATGCAGTGTAATTACTCTCAACTTACAACACATACAGTGTCAAACCTCATCACAAGAGCCTCGGCTGACAAGAATAACAAAACGAACAGCCATTAGCCTTGATTATTTACGGATATAAAATATTTGTCTTTTCGCTTGAAGTCCACCGATGTTACTACGTGGACTACGTTTGTTATCATCTGGTATAATATCGTATTGGCCCAAATAGAAGATAATATTTTTTTCTGGAAAAAAGTGGGGGTATCCACTACATCAGATAATCTTTTTGAATGGTTTAACACCTGTTCCTACAGAGGGTGCATTATGGGCTGTTTATAGTCTTAATGTTACTAGGATAGTAAGTTTCTTTAAGTCTGTAAGGTTGATGTGAAAGCTGTGAATCGAACTCTGGTGCTGACCAAACAAACAGACCAAGACCGCTTGGACAGGAGGGTCTCCGTCGGCTTCCAAATGGACTCTGGTGCGGTTTGATTGTGGTGTGAAAGCAAACGAACCAACCGCAGGATATATTTGATAGTAAATATGTGATTTTAGCGTGATTTTAAAAAAGCTGAACTACTGTAAAATCCATCTGCTGATTGTGAACTTCTCAGGAAGCGACCTTATAAGCCATGTATATATTTATGTAAATCATTTAGTAACCATAGCAACATGTATGTGCGTTAGCATGTGAATGCAGGGATTTTCCATGATCAATAAGACGGGTCGAGACAGGACTAAATAGAGGCATCTTGTCAAGCGATATTCTGGGTGGTAGATTAGGAAGAATGTAAAGCAGACTGCCTGAGTTTCTGGTAGTTTGTGTGTTTCTGCGACAAAGGAAATATATTCCTGACGAGGGAAAATGAGTTGAAAGAGTTTCCCAACATTTTCACTACAGAAATGGACCGGGGACCGAATCATCTGCCAACACTGTCAAGAAATACTGGTGTCACACAACATCACAAGGAGCTCAAAAATACAGTCTGAAAAATGCTAACTGAGATACAAAACTCTTCTGACTGCTTCAAGAAGCTGACACAAGAGTGCGTATGTGACTGATAGACAAGCTGCACAAATGTGGAATCTACATTGCATTTAATGTTTCACTTTGACAAGAGAAAAGGCTTCAAAGATGAAGACTTTCTTCTTGGACAAACAGAATTTCAGGGAAACTTTCTCAGCTGGACTGGAAGAGTTTTGTATCTTCAAAAAGTCTTGATGTGTTGGAAAACAGGTAGTCGTCTTATATTCGGGCCAATGTGTGTACTATGTGCACTGCAAACTACACTGGGGAGCACCAGTTAAAATCCAGATTCCAGATTCACAGGTCTGTGCCAAAATACACACATACAGTCTGATACAGTCACACAGGAGATTGAGAGCGTTAAAACAAATAATTCAAGTCTAACTAATTAATATCTTATCAAACACGTTCATGTTTAATGCATTCGTGTCTTTGCAGGTCTGTCTTGAAAGGCTTTAGCAAATGTCTGAAAGTGTAGTGGGCGGAATAAGCGTTTAAATTGGTCAGAAAATGAGTTTTGAAAGCCAGAAATGTCAGCAACCGGCAGAGTAACTGTTGAGTCATTGTTATTGATCAACAGCCCTTATCAGTTCTTGCAGTTATATTATTATGGTTGTTTTCTGCTATGGAGCATTAAAAAAAAATCAAACTTGTTACCCTTTTAATAATTGATTAAAGTATAGCTGTAAAAAGCTTCCACAGTAAACTCTCCAGGTATTTCCATGCAAACCAATAAAAAAAAGCTTTGGCTTGTGATATAAGAGGATGAGAAAAAAACTCATACCTCACTTAATAAGTATCATATCATCTGTGTTAATTTGATTCAAAGTTATTAAAAAATGATTAAAATCAGTCAGAATAAGGTGCTGGATACAAACTTTTTATTCATATGTAAAAGCAATGAAAACTTTATCCTAATGAATTCTAGTCACTCTATATACAGACTTTATACATGCAGAGCCATATTTCGACAGCTTGGCCTATTAGCAGAGGTGATGTACATATTTTACCTTGCATCTACTGTACAGAAGACTTCTGGGAGTTCTCTTAATTAAAATGAATCATGGAGAGAAACGCTGCTCAGTATGTGCCAGTAGATGAAGTGATTGCAAAGCATAATTGTTTTGTTCATGTAATCTTGTTAGTCTGACACATTTCTTATGTGGCAATACAGGTGTTCATGACATCCATAGCAGCAAAAATACATCTGAACTGAATTGTAACTAATTCCTTCGTATAGAAACAGAATAAAATCAAATAGCACAAGTATCCACATATAAAGGTGTGCCTGTGCATCTGTTGGGGGAGGGGTAGAGAGTTTCTAGACATGTGAATTAAGATTCACAGCACTGTCCAGATCAGATCTGCTAATTCAAGATCAAAGTGATGTCATCATGAACTGTTCTCAGGTTTTTGGATGCTGTTGGAATGAGCAATGTAATGGATAATTTCATTGCCTTGGTCTTCACTTGCATCATCTGACATTCTTTCCAAAGCGCCTTTAAAGTAAGGAAAGGTTTTTTGGGGGGAACTTTAGGGAAGAGATGATTGTATTTTCTCCTTGCGTCTACAAGAGGATATAATCTTCTAAAAAACGTTTGAAGCACTGATGCTTCTGCATGAGATACCGGTTGAATCTCCGGTTAAACAAATCCACCCACTAATCTTCTGCCCCAAACCGTCCTACATTCACTATAACACTATATCTGGTTCAATTTTTACTCAAGCGATTCTGGTGTCTGACATCGAGCCCGTGCACCCTGTCCTTGTATGCATATTTTGACAAAGAAAAATGACTCTATTAAAATCGATGGTTTGTGCTCCATAGAGCTGTTAATGTCTGCTGACCTGAAGTTCTCCACTGGGTTAAGTGAATGTTTGTTAGAGTGGGACACAGTTCAAAGCAGAAGTCAGTGCCTTTGAGGAGTGTAATTATGGTGCTTAACATTATTACAGTTTAGAAATACAGCTTTCCAGTCTGATTCTGACAATATAGCAATAGCAACAAATGGCCGTTAGTGGGGTCTGAAATATGAAAAATAGACAAAGAAAGAGGCGTTTGTTTGTCAGTTCTAACCTAGAAATTATGCATCACTGTCATATTTGGTTGTATTTTCGCAGTCAAATTTTTTCACACATTTTGACTTGTCATAGCAGGAAAAGCACAGGTGTTAAGTAATAACATTAAATATGGCTCTGCTCCATTTAGGAAACATGCCAGTCAGCCAGCACGCATAGCGCCAAGGCCACACCAACAGTAAATGGGATGCTGCCACTATTAATGATATCAGTTCCACCTGTGTTTGACAGGTCAAAATGTCCGCTGTGAGAAAGGCATTTGGCTGGAAGTATCAAACATCTGTGTAATGACTAAGCCAACGTAGATCGTCCACCTGAGGGCAAAAGTTTTAATTCAGAAAGAGGGAAAATATCATGGGTGAAATAAAATCAGGAAATAAACTATTTTTGAGACCAGAACTTTGGAAGAGGAAATCTTTAGGCCTTTGTTTCATATGTTTTTGGAAAAAATAATGTTGCTTGTCATAATGACAACATTTGGCATTTGGTGTTAAAAAACAGTTAGTATTAAAAATGAAAGCAGTAATTCTTGAGCTCCACTAATAATGTTTTATATTAACATTGATTAAAATGACAATGTCAAGTCAATTTTATTTATTATTTAATATTTAGCCCAATATCACAAATCACAATTTGCCTCAAGGGGCATTACAATCTGTACAGCATACGACACCCTCTGTCCTTCGACCCCCTCAGTGTGTATACAGTACTATATTATACTATATTAATGTTATACTGTCTTATCATATTTATATGCTATATTATATTTCTACATAAATACAGACAAACACTACATATCATTACATTATAATAATATTATACATTAGTCTGGTATATGCTGTTAACATATAAAAGACTTGCTGACTCTGCTGCTATTAATCACACCACTGTCACTTGACCACGTAATTTTGTCTTTAATTGCCCTTGTATTTTTGTATTCTTCTATTCTTATTTTAGATTTATATACCTCCAATTATTTATTTTTTTTACTTTCTCTATTTATCTGTACTAATTTCTGTCCTGTGCTGCTTCAACAACTGAATTTTCCACTCTGGGGATCGATAAAGGCTTATCTTATCTTAATGTGAAATGGGCACTCATAGTGACAAACCCACAGAGAATTATCACCCAATTCTGCAACTCTACAGTTGTCTACTTTAGACTCTTTTAGCTCATAGTTTTGGTTTTATGTCACATTTACTGTGTGAATCGATTTAATTGTTCTCATCAACTCCATTTTCAGCAGCTGTTTTCAGCAAAACACCTTTGATAAGCCTACCTAACACAACAACAACAAAAAAAAGTTAGTAACTATCTGATAGTTAAACATGTAGCAGCTGAAAAGCAAAATACTGTTTTTCAGGAGTTGGTTGGGACCAAACTACAGCTGGAAGAATATTGGATTTCCATTCATCAGGTGGACAGAAAAATGGCACAAAATGGCAGAAAGTGTGGCTTCATTTCTGCAGGATGTGTTTGTTTGCTATCACATTAATGACAATATATCAGTGCTGTGGATTTGTCACCTTATTGTGGAATTCTTCTGCACGCCCAAGTGGCCAAAAATGTATTCAGTTATAAACCTAGAACTAGAATAGTTGTAGATATAATGTATAATCTCTAAGTGTCTTCAAATATTAAAAGTAAAATGAAACTTCAGGAACTTCTAAGGATTCTGCCTCACATTGAGAACACCAACACGAGACTACTAAAGGTGTTTATAATTTTTTACGGCAACTAATATAGTTTGAGGTACAATGAGACTTCAAAACTTTTCCATAGAAAAAATGAAAGAGGTTGACTTCATGCAAAGATCAACAATCTATATTTACCTAGAAATAATCTGGGGAGACTTTAAGAGAAAGAACAGCTTCCATTGTTGAAGCTCATCAATTGTAACTGCATCTGAAGGCTCAGTGGTGGCTACAGTAGAGGCTTACTGTATATGTTAGTTGGCTTTTCAGCATACCAAATCACTTCTAATAGGTTTGC
Organism: Oplegnathus fasciatus; assembly: GCA_003416845.1. Taxonomy (NCBI): domain Eukaryota; kingdom Metazoa; phylum Chordata; class Actinopteri; order Centrarchiformes; family Oplegnathidae; genus Oplegnathus; species Oplegnathus fasciatus. The sequence goes on from NTHP01000103.1 coordinate 1,436,817, forward strand.
TGTGTCACATGTGGCCCAGAGTAATAAGCTCATGGCAGGTAGTTAACACTGATTGATAAAAGACCTTTTAGAGGGCGCTGTACCCCCTGCAAGTGTTTTATTGCCTTTTGTGTCCAGGGTAAAGAGAGAGAGGAGAAGGAGTGAAAAGAGATGTGACAATAGCAAAAGCAGAGCTGGGGTTTAAATCCATGCAACAAAACATGGTGTGTGGGGACAACAGAATAACCATTAGCCCTTGCAGGGGCTCTGGAAATTATACCCATGTTTATTCAAAGTGATGTGTGTAGGTTATTTGGTCTTTAAACTGGCGTAATGTTGCTATTAGCAACTACTTGATGAATTCAAACCTTGTCCCCCGTGTTAGGTAAGTTTAAAAGCAACCGAATGGAGCATGCATAATTAGTATTATTGTATTATTTCAACACTGGTTAAGTATCGTCCAAATATTTCAATTAAATCTTTTGCTTAATGCAGTTCAGTTTAACAGCAACAACTGAAATACTATCTGCAATAAGCTCTGTTTAGAGAGCCTTATAGTTTAGATCTCCCCACAGTCCTCCTTTAACAAAGTCCATCTATTTCCGATATTATTTGGAATCACACATAAAAGCCAGTGCCAGAGCAGTTTGAACACAGCCAAAAGAGAAAGAGGATGTTACCGCTAAATCAATGGACAGGGCTTTACTGCTTCAACATATGGGAGTTTGGGAGTTAAATCTTGCTTGGTTGCTGATTGAATTTTACAGCCAGAGCCTTCAGGAGAGTGCTGGATGGTAATTACCCCAATGTAGGAACAACCAGAGTGGAAAGAAGTGCTAAAAAAGAGAATGAGAATGAATAGCAGTGGGCCAATCTTTGGGTGTAACCCATCTGCTTTGAAATGTGGCAAGTTTAAAAAAGGACAAGGGAAGCCATAAAGGACAGAATTGCAACGAAGACACATTGTGGCTTTGGTTCTTAATGAGGTTTAGAGTTTTTGCAGGGCAGGAAGCTGAACTTTTTTGTTAACAGTTCACAGTGGCTGGGAGATTCCTAATTTCCCCACCAAATTTAATTGTTTAAAGAGTCAATCATGACTGTAGAATACAGTTGGACCTTTGAATGATGGCATGTGACCTGCTGAAATGGCTGCTACAGCAAAATCTGATGGTCAATATCAGACTTTACCAAATGACTCTACACACTCTATATGACTTAGAGGGTATTGTTGAGCAAACTAATTCTCAGTGGCTTAAGGACTTCCCTTGGAGATGAGTGTCTATTACGGCCGGTGGTGTGTTGTAAGGCACAGCACAGAATACCAATTATCTTTGAATTAAGATGTACTTTGCAGATGTACTGTCCATCAAAAGTTTTCAAGCCTCATCTTTTTTATTCTTTGTTATTTCTAAAGGAAATTAGACAACATACAGTAGGAAGTCAAACATTTCTAAAATCTCTTTGGAAATAGCCAATTGATTACCTCATTTACTGCATGCATGCGTAGGTGACAACATACTGTGTAGAGCCAAAACATTTAGTCAAATGATCAATTGAAAGAAAGTTACTTGGCAACCATTTTGATAATCAATTGATCATTTCTTAATTTTTCAAGCAAAAATGCCAAACATTTGCTGGTTTCAACTTGCATGTGAGGAGTCCTTGCTTCGTTGAAACAATAAACTGAATATTTTGGGGGTTTGGACAGCTGATGAGACAAAACAAGCAATTTAAGACGTCACCTTGGACACTGTGAAATTGTAATGAATTGCATTTTTTATTTGTCGACATTTGTGACATTGAAATGACCAGCAGATTAATCAATGATGAAAGTAATCCTTAGTGTATTTCACATAAAACTGACAGTAGCACTATCAGTGTGTATAACAAGCATTTTAGAGTTCTTTCAGTAGTTGAAAATGAAGAATTTTCTGGTCAAACTTTTAAGTCAGAGGTCCAATGAAACTTATGTAATGGTTCAGGCTTTTGAAAAAGTGACATATGATGAGTAAAATTAAAGTAAGTTAAGCTGTCATGCACGCATGACTTGCAAACACAAATAAAATTCATCAAATGGGCGAATCTAAATATGAAATACTGCAAATAAGCCAATTTGAAGCTGTTGAAGATGTCAGCATATTTATGAAGATGATATCCTGTGTTTACAGGAAATGCAAATTGAATTGAATGTACAGGGAATCAAAATACATCAGACTGAACCACTGGTGAATTAACACAACAGTGGTTTAGGTTCTGATGTGTTTTGATCTGTCTGGAGGCTGCTGAATCTTATGTTTCTCTGTCGCTAAGGCTCTATCTAAAGCTTATAAATTAATGATAAAGAAGGTTCTTAACTAAAATTAATGTCCTTTTTAAATGGTTCAGCAGCATGTGACAAGTACTCAAGCACAAGAGCAATGTAAATAAATACTAGTGGAACACTACAGGACTAATACCTTGATTTGAGATGCTGAAAAAAAAAAAATTAGGGCTGCAACTAAGATATTTTCATTACCGATTAATCTGCTGATTGTCTTTTCAAGTAATTGTTATATCTTTACAATGTCTGAAAGTAAAAAGTGCCAATTGTAATTTCTCAAAGCCAAATGTGACTAATTCAAATTGCTTCGTTACAGGAACAACAGTCCAAAACCCAAATATATTCAGTTTACTATTATGTATGACAAAAAACATCAAATACTTCAATTTACTTTGATTAATCGATTTTTAAAATACTGATTTTCTGTTGAGAGACTTATTGATTAATCAACTAATCGTTTTAGCTCTAGACTGAATGACTGTCACATATGACATATGGACTTTGCTTTCAGTTTGGCTTGTAGCCTTTCAGCCTTGCTTTCACAATACTGTTCAAGCTAGGCACGATCGAAACAAAAGAAAATCTAAAATAAAAGCAGGTGTACAGTCTGCTGGAGTCCCACTTATCAAAAACATAACATAATGTAATACAGTTTACACTATCAAAAGGTATTTGCTGTAGAAAGTGGGAAGAATTCTGAGCTAAAAATAGTGTGTTAAAACCAGACCATTCTAGCATCAGTTGTAAGGCAAATAAAGATCATGTTGCCTTCAACAGGAGCCTCATTACAGTGATGAAGATCTAGGTCAGATGACGCCAATTATATCTACAGCCAAGTCAACTGTAAGTTTGGACAATGACTCACTTTCTATTGCTTTGGTTCTGTGCAGTGGATTTGAAATGAAACAATGAATGAGGTTAAAGTGCTGACTTTCAGCTTTCTGAGAGTTTGAGGTCCTTTTCCAGACTGGTCACCCAAAATGGATGACAACACTAACATTAAAAAGCTGAAAGTCAGCACTCTGAACTCACAGTCACTGTTTAATCTCAAAAGCAATGTGCTGGAGTAAAGAGGCAAACCCCCAAAATTAGTCAATTAATCCATTAGCCCATGGACAGCTTTTGATAATCGACCAATGGTTCAAATCATTTATCAAGCAAAAATGCTGTTTCTAGCTTTTCAAATGCGAGGATTAAATGCTTTCCTCTGTCTTATATTATTGTAAATTGAATATCCTTTTGGGTTTTGGACTGTTGTTCAGACAAAACTAGCAGTACGAAGACCATCACCTTGTAGTATGGGAAGTCCTGAGACACATTTTTCACTGTTTTCTAAAATTTTAAAGACGAAACCATTTATCGATTGATCGTGAAAGTAATCACATATTAACAGTTATCGGAATCAAAAGCTAAAGTCCATGACTGCAATTCATTCAGAACTTCTATGATCAAATTTCTAGCTTTTAGGGTATTTCCAATGAATTTACCAATTTACCAATTTAATCAAAAGCCTGTGCACAGTACCAAGTCTTAAAAATCCCAGATCTGCTTCAGCTATACTTCTGCTTTCTTTTGTTTTCTGCCCTTGCAAAACCTCACTGTTTATCTCCACTGGTTCCACTGGTGATGCGGTCCTGCTTTGGCTTCCTCTTTGTGCTGGAGCAGCAGTTCTTCACCATCGTGCAGCTCGTCAGGGCTCGTGGGCAGGCCGAGAACTTCGCCTACCGGCTGGAGCTCACCCAGCGCCAGTGCCGCCTGACCTGCGTGGCCACACCACGCTCCATCCACGAGGGCATCACCACAGCCATCATGAACAGCGACTGCCTGGTGTTCGTTGGTCGAAAAGAAGATACCGGATACACCAGGCCAGCACTGAGAGGCTCAGGAAGAGCTTCTACCCTCAGGCCACTAGGATCCTGATTAAGGACACTGCGTAAGATTGGCCTTTACTAGTTACTACTACAGTTAATATTATCATTTATTACGTATTTCTATTCTTTGTTCTTATTCTATTTTACACAATTTTTACTGCATAATTATAGGAGCTAACGGTCACACATTTCACTATAATTATCCTGTATGATTATATGTGACAAATAAAACTTGAACTTGACCGAGCCCAGACCTGGCTGAAAGGCAGCATACTGGGATTACATGGGTCAGGTCTTGTACCGGTAATGATGAGCTCTGTGGAGACTTTAGATACTTGCCCATATCTCCTAACACCAAATTCCTACCCTGCACTGTTTCCTGTATCGCTCTCCTTCAGAGAAAGACAATTTGACTCTTGGGTTTCTCTTTACTTGAAGGAAGGCAATTGTTTGCTTTTCATCGGCCCTCAATTGGAGTTGCCTGCCAATCGAGCTCTTGCTGATAGCATGTTATGCTGCCGGGTCTATCAACTCACTTTGCATCCAGACAGGCTATGACTGGTATTACTCTGTTTGATCACAGGGTGAATACTGACTTGACAGAGAAGATCGGGATCACACTGAGCACACTAAAAGGTGCAATAGCATGACTTGATCACATGCATATCCTACCATAATTGAACTCCTGTCAAAAGGCAGCAGACTGGGATCCAATATCTGCTCTTTCTAGATTTCACCAAAAGCCCAGAAGAAACCTTCATTCAGTAAGTTGCTGATGATTAGCAGCAATGAGACAATTTTCAAGGATGCCATGTTTACTCTAAGTTTGATTTACTCCTTTTTAGTGTATATATTGCACTAATAACAGACATTTTACTGCTTTGGCCCTCATTGCCGATATGCTAATGAAGGAAATCTGAAGCAATACTTATTTTACTGTAGCAATCGCACTTTTTATGGCACATTTAGTGAACTATGATTTGGGAGAAGTGGAAAGGGAGTCACATTTTCATTTGTATTGTACATACAATTACGTTGTTATAACTTTGTTTCAGAAGCCTGGAAAAGAAGGTAAGATGGATTATTGAATTAGTGTTTATGTTTTATCAGCAATTCAGAATTATTTGTTGCAGACATAAGGGACTGAAATTCTGATTGTGTAAAGTGGTTTTCTTTATTTTTGGACTTTCTATTGTAATGTTTGAAAATGTATGTCTAGCATAGATTTGCATGGCTGAGTGCCACCAAAACCTGAACACAATGCACCTCAGAGATCTGGCAACCGGTGCAGTCTATTTGTGCATTTTGCGAGCGATGATGCTGACTAGGACTTACTGTAATGTGTATGTATGTTTTTTTTAATATGATGTATGTTGTGTGTGACATTGATGTTTGACATTTCATTATCTTTAATATGACTCCGTGCTCTGTAATAAAAGCATTTTATAATAAACAAGATCTGTTAGAAGCAAAGTTTTGTTCTTCCATGTGTCTTAAGTTTTAAGGTGGTGTTTGGCAGACTGTCAGGTGAGAGGTCCTCAAGTTTTATATCACAATATATTGGCTTAGCTCTACTATATCACAATCAAAAGTGATTCCCTGTAACACAGAACAAAAGCAGCCAACTGACTTCAACAGAGGCCGCCACTGTAAGACAGGATTTTGTGCAACACATGCTGTAGGTCTGTATTATCTACCGACGTCTCTTTAACATACTGTAGTAGACATTTAATGTCCAAGTAATGTTTCAAGGTTTTTTCTGTGTAATGTTTTAAAATGTAAGTTAAAGTTTGTCTAAGATACAGAAGTTTTATTATACAAATATAGCAAACAGAGGACAGCAGTGAGGAAGAATCTGCTGTCAAACTCTATGCTTTCAGCCTTGAAATTAACGGAGTACTGAGAATAAAAAGGAGTTTCAACAATGAGTTTTGATACAGCAGTCAGGGTCTCAGCAGCCAAGGTCTCCACACATCATATTAGAAACCTCAAGGTTCTTAAATGTGGCCATCGCTTTCATTTTTTAGACAACTTGCATAGAAAGAACTGATTGTCTGTGATTACTTCACAAGAGAGCATATAATGTGCATCCACAGTCACAGGGAATATGAGTGGTCCCCAATCTGCAATTTTCCCATGATCCTTATCTTTATTAGCTCATTATTTTCAGTGAAGCCAGCAGTGGCTGCTGATCTGTGGCATTTATCCGGGTGAACAGAAACAGCCAATTAGTGAGTGCTTATCTCATCGTAGATATGGAGGTGCAATAAGAATTAAATAGCACAGTAAATTTTGAAGATAGACTTGGATTTAAATTAGGTTGCTAATATATATATGTTGTTAAAATTTGGTGTTGTAGTAGCCAGTAGAGCTGAATGCCAAATCCCTTAGCAATACATAGAATCTACTGCATCTTTTTTGAGTTTATAACCATTCTGCCAAGTATTTATTTATTTGCTAATAATGTCGGACTTGTGATATCACATCTTTTTACAGTGATGAATGTGGGGCAATTTTGTTGGACAGAAGGCTAATGTATCAAAATTACTTTATCTCCACACTGGTCCTTTCAAATCAACAACATGTCAAGAGCAAAATACATAATAATTTCAATACATCAGTGATAATGTGAGCTATTTGTACAGTTTTACTAATAGACTCATAAATAACCACTGAGATTTTACTGATTTTAAAGTGACTTTAGGATTGATGGTCATATGCTCAGAGACCACAAACATCTAAATCGATTTTAAGTCCTGCGTTGGTCCATCTGTGACTCAACAAGAGTCATAAAGTGCTGTGGTGCATGTCCATGCGGACACCAGAGGTTTGTGTCAAACAGCATTTAGTTGATGGGTGGATGCTCCTTTCTAAAGGTGCTGTGTTCATGTCCATCCCCACCTACCTACAGCACGTACCTATGGTACGATCAAGTATCAAGGATGTTCTCATCTTGTCACATTACTTGTAGGTTTTTATGAGAGTTTGTTTATTTTTGTCTCTTATTCTCTTTCTCCTCTTCATAGATTGAGACAGTTTTCTGTGTATTTTTTTTCACTGACCTGAATGCAGTTGTTTATCTGCTTACTCTAAATGCTCCTGCCAGCCACTCAAGTACTTTCTATATAGAAAGTCTATATGGAAAGTGTCTTTGTCCCATCTGAAGACAAACAAATGTGGGGTCATTCCTCAGGTGCAGGTCAAGGATCTCTATGGAGCTCTGTAAGGCATCACCTAGTATGCCATGTTATTATAGGCTGCATCCTGTTTTTTCCCCTAGGCTTTGTCATTCAATTTGTAAGGATTAAAAAGATTTGACAGTGACTTGAATTAGAATTTCAGTCAAAATGCTAAAGTTTTCATGAGAATAATAACAATGCCAGGAGGTTTTGTGAAAACAAGAAAGCTTGTTGATACCCTAATCACTGGAAGACAACTGTTTGTGACTCAGAAACTGTCCAAATTAAACACAAAAAGAGCAAGCAGGATTCCACTTTCCGCTGCACCTGCCAACCAAAAGAACACTCACAACAATCAACAAAATAGTAAACTGCCCTTAAAAAACTACCAACTTCCTGTCTTGCGTTAGAAGCGCTGCTGCTTGAGTGCTTCGAGCCTCTGGTCTAAACTGTGAGAAAATGGAAAAGGTAGGGGATCCACTTAATGCTGAACAATAATGGATTTATTCAGGCTCAACCACAGATAAGACAATTTAAAAGACATGTAGCCTCATGTGGCTTATTACACGGCAAATCCTGAGAGCAAAATGACAACCTCTGCAAATAACCCAACAGAATAGAGTCTGAAGATACAGACCAGCTCTAATATTCTGTTTTTATGCCCAAAGGGGCAAACAAACGTGCTGATTATACTAATACAACACTTAAGGGTTGTTTGTTAAACTGCACTTGTGAGAAATGACTGTGATAGTAACCTTTACAGTCTAGCTGATGACCAGTGGTTCACTGCTCCTGTTATCATTACCTTTCTGTTCATTTGCATTCAAAGATTGATTCAAGTTCCCTGGTTCCTGATGAGGTCAATGAGTTATTTTGCTTTATTGACAACCAGAGCTGGCAAGCGTGTAATTATGGTTTTCCCTTATTTACTAAATTGCTAAGGCTCAGTAGTTTTTGTTTTGATGGCGTCAGGCTGAAGGTAAAGCCAACCAAGATTCAGTTTTTATTCCATTACTACTTGCACAGAATTTTATTTCTCTGCTATATTTTATTCATTTGCTGCTGACTTATGTCCCCTTATCAAACTAATACCTTCAAGTTATCAATACCTAATTGCCACCTAATACTTGGGTAGTTACTGATAGGCAATTAACTAATAACTCTTCTCTCTTAAAAGCTTTTGACTTGTTTCAGTTTTTGCTTACAAAAATCAGACTAGAACCTCCATGGCTCACTGTACAGTATCACCACCTTTACAGTAGGACTGAGAGCAATGGCTGTAAATTTCCTGCATGTCTACATAAGCTGCTTGTGCACATTTAAATTCTTCTTACAGCCAAGCGTGGGTAACATCTGGACTTTTTTCCCTTGATACGGAAATGATTGGGGAATTTAATCAATTTGCAAACATTAGAGTACCTCACAAACAATCCCTCTATCAAAAATGAATAAAATTATTTGGCATTCATCTCACTAAATGTTTTGCAGTGTGCGACGCATTGGAGTTTCCTTTACATCTGTCTTTAAGGGATTTTCAGCCCAAACTGGCCACAGGGCCGAAACAAAATTAAGCCAAACATGCATCTAATGAGTTGATTTTGATGAGATGGTTGTCTAAAGTTACATACTTTAGAGTAAGTCCTTTCTAGAAAATCCAACAATTTCTAGAAACAAATCAATCAACAATTGCAAGCAGCATGGCCTTCATGAAAGCCAATTAAACTTGAGCTGTGGTTACACCAGTCTTCTCAATAATTTATAATATCACATACAACTAAAATGGTATTTTGCAAGAAACAACCTACTATATTTAGCCAATACTAGTAACTTTTTATGATTAATTTGAGGGATGGATTATCATCTGCCCCAGCCCACCTGTATGTCCATCCATTCTCCCATCATGCACGGTATGTCAAACATATCTGATTTTCTTGTCTAATTGGTCCCTTCCAGCATTTTCAAAGCTGGTTTAATTAACTGAAACAAAGCACCACAAAGCTGCTTGTAAATACAGTATGCATAATATTTCATAAAGTACTCATTACATATTAACTACAGTCAGGGTTTCTTCAACAGCTATCAGCACCTGGGGCAATAAACAAAACCTTTCTACTAATAAACTACGAAACTGTCTGCCAACCTGGAAACCAGATCTGACAAGGGAGATTTTACAGTAGAACAACCAAATGAGTGATTTTTGCATGTCTGATGATGACCATAGCGATAACTGCCAACTGGTATTTAGGTATGAATCCATTAATGAGGGAGACACCATGTCCCTGTGTGTTTGGCCTCTGATTGGCTGGCATCAGTTTGACATGTCTTATTACTGGCACATCTGGGGAACTGGCAGCAGTGCTGCGGTGCCCAGACACTGCCAAGAGATTATCGTAAACACATCTCTGAGCCAGAGCAGTGACCCAACTGCATAGAGCACGTAGATGGCTTTATTTTTAGCGGATTAATAGGGATCAATGGGTACAAAAACACAGACTTACACAATGGATACATGTGTGTATATTCATACTCACTCAGTGTGTCTCATTTGTCAAACTTTCAAACAAGCAAATGGGATCATGAATCTTGTCAAGGTAACCTTTTTCATAAAAAACATAGGTGCCAGGGGCTAAAAGTTTCACTTAATCATGTAAGGTTCAGTTTTTATTATTGTTAATCTTTCGATATGACGGTAGCTGACCAGTGCAGCTGTTGGAAAGAGGATAGCTTATATAAATGACTATTACAAACAAGTCGGGGG
>NTHP01000103.1:1456929-1476525 GCA_003416845.1 Oplegnathus fasciatus
TTCATAAACACAGCTAGTATAATATTAATTCCAATTGGACAATACAGCAGTTTAAGAAATACACAACCAACATTTATCATTTTTGTAGGTTTTGTTCCTTCATTAAGTCCTTGTGGAAGAAAAATGGTCTACATTGGTGGTCAGTCTCTAACGTGTTAATGCGGAGTACTAGTTGTCAATAATCAATAACCATTCATGCAGAACAATGAGTTCTAAGTTTGTTGCAGCACGTGAACTTTTTTTTTTATGTCCCGCCCCATCCAGGCTGTGATTGGTCGGTTCACAAAGTGACACTGACAAGCGCATCGACTTCATGAAAAGTTGAACAGTACGACACCCAACAGGCAGCTAGCCAAACCCAAACCCTGCATATCTAATCCTGGTTGTCTTCTGTCTTACCGCTTCCGCTGCTAAACCTTGACTAACAGTTGAACTGGTATCGCCGGGCTCACTGGGCTACTCTCTCTACTCCCAGTGCCTTCAGGCTCACGAGGCTGAGATGACTGGGAGAGAGAGGCCGACAGATAAATAACCAAATGCAACTGAAAAGCTAACGCATCTCTTCATCTAACCAATTTACCTGTGCATGGCTCCAAACCAAAAGTGAACTGCTAAACTACATGTAGCTCCAGTTACAATAGGTTTACTGCTCATAAAATGCAATGTCAATCTTTGTTCTTTTGTTATCTTCTCCCTTATAATATTGTGTCATAAAATCGGTTTCAAAACAACTTGACAACACAAAGTAAAAAAAAACTGGATCAGGTTATAGATCAATTTTGTGGGGTCAACTTTTGGAACCATTAGCTAACCTTGTTGCCATTGTTAACACTTTCTACCTTCACAAAGTCCAACCACTGCCATCACATTAAAAACACAAATTGTGAAGCACATTCACAGGTCTGCGTATCAACATTGCTCCTCACTGAAGCAAATAAACAGAGAGGAGCAGAAAATGATGGAGCTCCTGCTGTGACAATGCCGTCGTAGTGGCAGAATGACAGCAGGTAAACAGTATATTAATAAGACAATGTCATGCACAGGGGATTGCAGTGGTGCTGATTTTTTGGCATTGTTGGCTGCCTTGAGTGAAAGAATATAGCAGGAACATTGACCTGGTTGAGGCCTGCACAGCAAAATTAATTATTGGATTAATTACCATGACTAGAGCATTGTTAAATGGGTCAGTCATGAATGAGGGAATGAGCAGTCTGTCATCACAGCTGATTTGCATCCAGCCTAACGTAGACTACACTACTTCTGCCATGGTTTGCCACTCCCAGACAAAATTTTAAGCTCTGACAAAAAAACCATAGAGTCAGCATGGAATCCGCACTGGTGCCCGTTATGATGGGTCGTCTAGTTTGAGTGGTTCTGAGATACGTCTTGACCAGTATTCAAGGAGAGCAAAGAAAGAAAAAGGAAACTGGGGCTGGGTAAGGAGGGAGGTGTGTGGAAACACACACAGACACTAAATTCTCATGCATTTGTGTTGATTATTACAAACATTCAGAGCAATTGTGCATCTCTAAAACTAAACTAGATTATATTGTAATCAGCACGCCTCCTCTGAGATCAGTTTTGTAGGTTAATAAAATGTCAGAAAATAGTGAAAAATGTCCAAGGTCCAAGGTGACTGAATCTGTTTTTGTTTTGTCCCACCAACAGTCCAAAATCCAACAATATCCAGTTTACAATTATTCAAAACAGAGAAAAGCAGAAAATCCTCATATTGGAGAGGGGGATTAAAAAATGACTGAGAGGATTAATGAGTTCCGTTGACTGACTAATCGATTAATCAGCCAATAGTTCCAGCTCTGAAACACTGCCTTGTAGTGTGAGCAGTGCAGTAATTCTGGCATGTTAATAGTTTTGTAGTTTGCACCAGCTTTCACACATCACGACCTGCAGTGTGATCTCTCTGTAATGACAAACCTAAAGGACTAAACACACACAGTCCCAGTGCAGAAGGTACACAGTCCTATTACTGGTAGTACTGGGAAAATGGCTATTGTTACTGTTACTACACTGTACATTTGGTGTATATTCTCTTGCAATGCAGAAGTGAATTTAGCAACATTCTTATTTGATGTCTTTTGAGTGTATCAACTAATGCTTTCATGAGTTTAGCACTAAGGTTATGCAAGCTGTTGTGATTTATCATTACTTTTATCACATTCATAACTTTGACCTCAGAAGCATTAAAGAAGTTAACATGGCACCAAGGACATTACTGAGATTAAGAAAAGTTAAAAAAAATTATAAAATAATGAGAAACGGACAACAAGGAAAAGGCTCCTTTCACAATTGCATGCAAATTGTTCTGCTTTTGCCTGACTTAACCATATGTAAATAAATCACACTGTATAAAGCATGCAAATGTTTTATGCCCTTAGAGCTTTAAAGGTCTGAGCTTGTACTTAAAAACTAAGCCTTTCTTTCCCGTCTTCCTTATAAGACTGTATCCATGTTGACATTTTTGAATAAAGATATTTGCGAGAGCTTACTGAGGAGAAATTAGAGAGAAACAGATGAATTTAGCCAACCCACATTGGGAGAGTAACACCAGCCAAACCAAAATGTCTGACAGCGGCCAATGACAGTCACTATGTCCAGTGGGTAAAAATACCAATTTTCTTATATTATTATGTAGAGGAGGGGAAGTAAGGAATGAATTTAGCTGATAGCAGGAAGCTACTGTAGGTGAGGTGTGGGTGTTTGGAAGATGGGAATGTAAACCCAGACGGTGGCTATGTGGTTTAATGACTATATTCCTGCCTTGGTTCAGACTTCCCACACAGGGAGTTTTTATGAGGACAGGTTGGAACCTGCTGTGCACTGGCTTCATAATGGACCCGGAAGGATTTAGTCTGAAAGTTAAGGGTGTTCTTGTGGTTAAGGGGTGTATATGAAACAATAAGTGGAGCTCCTAAAAAGGTATTAAGACTGTAGACAATTTTGATAATGGCTTGCTGTAATTATAACTGATTGTTGGCATTGTTACATGTTCTTATTGAATATACAATTCAGAGTGGTCTCATGCAGCTACAAAGTTTTGAAGAAGTCTATCGACCTTCAAAAATGTTCTTATTTTTCTTCTTCAAAAAATATCAAAATACCATTATTTCAATGTTGCCAATATAGTGACATTATATCACTTGAGTAGTTTTATTTAAATATTCACTTAAGGTTAGAGTGGCACAATGATGTTCTGTTTTTCTCAAAAAAAATTTTCACGTGAAAATTTCACCTTACTCTGTGAAGCTGTGACAGGACTATTTAACTTTTTATTTCACATGTTATGGACCAAACGAATAATGAATTAATCAAAAAATAATTGGTAGACTTTTTGATAGTGAAATAATTATTCATTTCAAGACTAGATGGTATGGTACAACAATTTTTGTGAATTTCCTAAATCAGACAACCCAACAAGCACGAGCACACTCAAGCTCTCTTTTCCAATTCTTCACATGAATACTGTAGTCACTTTTCATGTGTAAAAACGAATGCAACACCATGAATATCTCTGATTTTAACGATTAACACGTCTCACACCTCTGTATGATGGCAGGCTTGTGAGGCCATTCAGAACAGCTATAAACACTTTTGCTTTTAGACATGGTTGAACAACGCATTAATTAGTTTCAAGCATAAATCAGCCCCCACACCAAGAAAACAGCTACAAAAAAGAAAAATCTGAATCTGTAACTTACAGCCGCTATTACTTTGTCTGTAGGTGGTGACATGATCAACATGTCTACATCTGCTTGTGTAAACTTATCATTACTTTTCCATAGGCGGCATGAGTTGTGTCCAATTTGTCTGACAATGAATGGAATGGAAAGTTGAAAATCTGCCTGCTAAACATGAATACGAGAGTTTGTGAAACTCTGAGGGAATCGCAAACCAGTTCGAAGAGAAGCAATGTATCTTTAAAAATAAAAATAAAAAAAACTGCAGTCCTTACCTGGTGGTCTCTCTTATCTACCACCTTGGTGTAACTAATTTTCACACTCTGCCATTTCATACTTATCACACAAAGTTGAGAGTTTCCTCGCTTTAAATAAGACTGCATCCACAAATGAGTGCTGTAATTGGATTATTAGCTTACATTTGTTAGGGCACAGAGAGGCAAAGAGGGACACGCAGAGCATTGTAGTCTTTGGGTCCTTTGTGGAAGGTGGCAGGTGGTGAACAACAGCTGGCTTCCGATGCTGCTCTGCTCCGGTCAGAACTGTCCTGATCCAAAAACTCCCAGCTGCCCCGTCGGTCTGCCTGGTCACCAGCCTTGCATGCCTGCCTGCTTCTCTCCCTTTGTCTGTTTTCCCCACATTATATAACTCTGCATTTATATTGTTACTTTTCTTTGACTCATTTTAACTCTCCGATTCCATCTTTTCTTTGTCCTCATCTACTTTTTCTTCTTCTACCTTTTCTCCTTTTCCAGTAAGTAAGACTTTAGTCATAAGCTTTGAGAAAGAATAAGAAAAGTTGACTGCGTGGGTTTGTACAATGACCATCAACTTGAGAGTTTATTAAGTGCTGTAAACAATATACTTTCACTGCCAGCCCTTCTTTCCATAGTTACAATATCAGCGTCTTGACAGGGTGAGGTCAACAGATTCAAGTCCTTGGTCTCAAATCACATCTCTAACTAGACACTGCCACCTCTAAAAAGGCAAACAAAATACCAGCAGAATTCAAAATAATAGGTCACAGGACTTGTTGTAATGCCTCCATTCAGTCTGGCTTTTCGGACCTCATTAAAGTACTTCCTGTTGACATACTTGGTTGATATTCCACACATCACAGAGCAGCCCAATGAGGCTGGGACAGAATGTGTGAGAGCCTGAATGGATTGATCAGTTGCTCATTACACAGATCGGAGCTGTGGCTGCGGCTGTAGGTAATGTTTTCGATGGGAGAGTGCTTTGGTCAGTGGCAGTCCCGGCATTTTCTGCGCCCCAGGCAGCATGATATGAAGACATCCCTTGAAGGCATCCTCCAAGGCAATTTAAAAGTGCATCTAATTCCCATCTTATTACCGCCACACACAGGATCACTCAGCATCTGACTCCAGGTCCTCCGGCCAGCTGCATATAATATTACCTCACCTGTCTGATCGACCTCCTCTACTGTGGGTGCCTGTGAAAATATTCCCCCTTTTCACCTCACAAGCAGAGCCCCCAGTTGATGCCGATATGCTCATCTGCTGGGGCAGAGCACAGAGGAGCTGCGCAGTAGTCATTTTCAACCAAAGGCCGAAAGCACTCAAACATATTAACTGTCATTCAAACTCAAGGTAATTTATTTATTCAGCCCTTCATCACAGGCTTGTCTCAAAGGCTTTAAAAAGAAAAGCTATCTAGACAAAGAATCATTGGACAAAACTGAATAAATCATTAGGGATGGGTGATAATTCACAATTATTGTCAACTTGCCAACAAATTTTGTAAAATGGTAGTAATTTGGAGTATGACAAGGAATTGTAAAATTTGCAATTTGTGTCACAAGGTGGAAGCATTGCAAAGTAAGTGCAGCATTAATAATTTCATCATTAACTTTACAAAACACTTTTTAAAGGAATGAAAAGTTCTCGAGTGAAAGTTAAAAGAAAGTCAGCATCTAACCCACAAACTGGAGGTTAGGGCCTAATCACAAACACGCCTGTCCTAAACCTACATAAACAAAAAGGTACATAAATTAATTTTCAACAAAAAGAGACCTGATCCAAAGGGACCTGAGGACAGTTAGACCTGATCTGAATAGGCCCAGGGATAATTAGACCGGATGCAAAATGCAGTTGACCTGAACTGGTCCAAATAGACACCAAAACTGGGAGCAGCGTGATGTTCTATCAATTAATAAGCAGTCGCAATCAAAAAAGAAGTAGAAACACATGTAATTTTCTCCTGCAGTTTACAGTTCAGCCACTCCGTCTCTCCTCAAAGAACATTTTTCTTCTGCGCTGATTAATCTGAGGGTATGAGGGTATGGTAAGAAATAGTTTGTACAATGTGTCGTCCAACTACATGGACAGACAAAAGAGTTTATAGTTGTTTTGAACAGCAATACTACAGTACATGGTGGGGTGAAAAGCTGCTGCCATAGAGAGGAGCAAGACGCGAAAATCGTTTAAATATGAGGATAATGGCACACTTTTGAACAATCCTTCCAGGAAGGCATTCATGTTTTCATGTTGCACTCGGTTTTACAAGAAAAGAATGAAAAGAGAGAGCTTGAGAGACTCTCAAACTCTAACTATTACTGCGTGAAGTGCATGTGAATGTCGGATTGTCGGTCTCAGAAAGTTACAGAAATTGTCACATACAGCCCCCCAGTTCCACGTTGGGGATTGGGTTTCAGACCATCTGACAAGCTCTTCAGCTCAAGCATACCTGCACCCTTATGACACACCATGTGATTAGAGCTGATAGCAGGTACAGTCAAAATCACTCGGGTATTAGAGATATTGACAAACAGACCAGAGACCCGCTACAATACAATGGGACCATACCAGGGCTGCAACTAAGGATTATTATCATTATCAATTAATCTGTCGATCATTTTCTCCATTAATCGTAAAAATCGTAATTGTAAAAATTAGTTGTTTGGTTCAAAATAGTTGGTGATTAATTTAATAATTGACAACTAATCAATCAATTGACTAATCGTTGCAGCTCTAGACCATACCTTACCCAATCAGGCCCAAATATAATTTGGACTCAGCCAGTCAGGTCCCAGATGGGTTTCAGATACTATAGGAACCAAGCGGACCCCTACAGACCTCTTCAGCAAACATTAGAGGAGGTACAACTAATGAGTTAAATTTTACAAAAATAAAATACAAGATTGGTATTAAGGATCGGTATTAAAGCTTTAATAACCTCAATTAATTTTAAAGTAAAAATAGAGAGAGAGAGAACTCTGCCCATGACCATATATCACCCATTCATAAAAACATGACTCACTGTCTCTAACCTTGGCAATCAGTATCATGAGATGGATTGGGGGTAAGTCCTTATCTCAGACTGACATGTTGCTTGGGGGCTGAATTGGTATTCATAATTTGCTTCATTGCCTGGACCACCTCAGGTAACTTGTTGTCACCTCTTAAAATAATAAGTTCAAGCCAAAGTCAGTGCCAGCATTTTTTGTCAGTAGGAGTTTGTGTTGTCAAAATGTTAAGAGAGTTGTTAATATATATGGAAGCATCAACACTATGCTTTGAAATACCCCTGCCCTAGTCCTGCTTCCTGAACTACGAGACATAAAAAATAAAGCACTTTTTATATGTGAAAGATTCAGTGAAGGTTGTTTTATTTAACTTTGTTTAGACCACTGAAACTTCCTCTGTGGCTATCTCAATAAAAAAAAATAAAAAAAATCACTTTCAGTCTCTTGTACCACTGTGTGTGTCTGTGCTGTTGATGTCAGTGTCCATCATGTCAGATATGGTGTTAAATGTACTCCTTTCAGTTCACTGGCTGTTTTGAACAGACTTTACTGGCAGAGTCAAACCAGGTCAGGTGTGACCCGACAAGCAGATCAACATCTCTCAATACCAAAGCAACAAAACATTACTTTGCCCTGCTACTGTAGCGCTCAACGGCGTGTCAAGGTCGGACGCTACTGCTTTCTGGTTAGTTGGTTGGAGAGTCAGACAGTATAGAGGAAAAAATGAATATAATGATGATTACGATGAGATGAACATTGATACTTGTTCTCATGCACCATTTAACCGAGAGATGATACAGTCCACTAGCTAATAAAGATGTCAGACACAACAAATGCCGAATCGTATGACTTCTGGTGGCAGCAACATACTGGAAACAAACATCTGCAAAGTATTAGAGCTATTTAATGCTTTTAAAGTCACATTCTTAATGTCCCCCATTAACCAGGCATAAAAGACTTCAGAAGATACAAGTAAAAAGAGATTCAAGTAAAACATAGCAGCAGGTCCACAATGAACTCAGAGCAAGGCTTAATCTAGTATTACCACTTTGTACCACTACACACAATATGACTGATGCGGGAAAATAAAGAAAAATGTTTTGCTTTCCAATTTGCATTTTCAACCTTTATTTGTACTTTATCCAATAGGACTCACATTCGTCTTACTCCATTATTCATACAGCACAATAGTCGCACAACAACTGAGAAATTCAAAAAATGTCTCAATCATGATGATGGAGAAAAAACATACACCCAAAATTTCCGCCCTCTTCAAGCTGTCTCTCTCAGAAGCAAGAGTGTGGTCAGCTGGGTCTCCGAGCCTTCAATTGCACCACTCATCGATTATAGAAGGTCGCGTCACTAATGAGCGAAGGTCAGCCCCTCTCTTCATCCGTCACTGTCTTCCTCGCCATCCTTTCTTTCCTGAGTTTCTATTCCTCTCTGCTCCCCTCCCATTGTCTGGCATGCAGCAGAATGTGGCGCGAGAGGAGGACATGTCAATGTTATCAGCATGCAACAGACGACAGCTTTGAGGGAGACCGTGACTTTCAGCTGCTGCCCCAGTGGCTAATTACCCACACTCCTCACCGGGTGGACCCCCGCTCGCCACTTTTCACAACAAACCACCAAGCTACGGGCGGCCATTTTGCATGTTGGAGCCAACGCCTGTTTTGGCTTTTTTTGTGACACTTTTAATGTTGGACATTACTAATGTTGAGGAGCTCATTAGCAATGGTTCACAGAAGATGCTCCCATTTAGTCCACATGGTCAAAGAGCCCACTTATGTTTCTTATTTCCAAATAAAATGAACATGTGTTGTATAAAAGTTTTTTTTAGTTTTTTGATTAGATAAACTTGGACAGTTTTAATCCTGTGGGGAAATGGATTGCTATATCCCAACCAAACTGTATGCTAGATTTTGAAGACCAACACTGACATCGATACTTTTTCATAAACATGCAATATTTTGATAAAGACCCCTTACATTTCTTTTAGAGATATGTACTGAGTGAGTCAAATTCCTTGTTTGAGTACACATACCTGGCCAATAAAGCTGATACTGAGTGAAACATTTTATAGTTAAAAAATAAACTTGTCAGTACTGTCTGGTGGGAAAACTACAGTACTGTGTGTAGGCTAATGGCAACACTAGAAACATATTGTGACTGCCCTCTGCCTGCACGTTTGTTTTGCCCTGGGCTGCTGCTCGTGTTCTGTGTCTCCCTTCAGGTCCTGGTAGGCTGAGATTGTATTAGTGCAACTGGGTGCATGTGGCGAGTCCATCCAGAATGCATTTAGGATCAGCCGTTCCCATTCCTTCTCTTCCTCAGTCTACCACTGGCTCTCCCCATGGCACCACATGTTTAGTTGCATCTCATACAGTTAGGTAATGTATTTTGTTGCAATTTCTGTATATGAATAGGATTGTTTGATCTTCCCAGTACAACCGCGTGCATTTATGGCCCAAGAGTATATTACTGTATTGTATTGTTGCGTCTGAATAACTCAGACTTAAGTTATTAGACGAAATGCATAACTGCATGCATATACACAGAAAGAACAGTATCCATTGGGATTAAGTAAATATTTAAGATCAAGCTTGTGCATTTAATACCTTAAATCAATGGAGTCACCGATTCCATTAAAATAGTTTAAAGGAGCAATAAGTTTGATATTTACTGCACCAGAGCACAAACTGACTGGAATATACCTGAAGGGGGTTGCTGATCAATACCAATAACTCTCACTTCACCATGTGTGATTTCACTTTCTGACCCAGGCTGCTTTTTTCAAAACAAAAACTCTACTCACTGGAATATTAAAAATATGCTTTACAGTTAGCGTCAGTTACAGGCCACAGTCATGCAGACAATGGGTGGGGACGTTTTGTCAATGTTGTGATTTCTGGTCAGCAAAAGAAGATGATTACAATTGTAGATCACTTAATGCCCCTTTGAAAATTTAGTGTTATGTACTTAGTGTTCCTTTTCAAAATAAAATTAAACAGTATACGCTAACACAAGCACATAAAACTTAATAAGCCTATAAAACTGAAATTCCAAGGACACTTAATTCTAAGGAACGATGCGTAACATTGATCTTATTGCTCATTTAGCAGCCGCTTCAGACCAACCAGACTGATACCTGATACCACAATTCATTTAGCTGTCATTAATTCACATCTATTCGCAGCTTGAAATTCTATTAATCGACAACTGATACACATAAACGTCAATCAAAAGCTTTCTATAGTTGTCTCTGTGGTCTTTTCAGGCAGTTACTTTGTGAAATGGAAGAAAGAGTCTGGATCAATTGCATTTTAATCAATATGGTGAGTGGCAACAAATTAGTTTTCTTTAGAATTGATGTAGCTGTAAAGTTTTATTCCATGGTTAGTATTTAAAGCAGCAAACAACACAGTTATTTTTAACTGTGATTAGCAATGGTTTTCTGGTAAAGGGACCCTGCTACAACCTCACTGCTGTATATTAATAATCTATGGGTGACGTCAAACACAAAGTTTAAAAAATATTCAAAAACTGAAAAAAGGCTCGTAAGTTAGATACTTGCTCGTCTTCTCAGAGAATACCATCTTATTCAATGTGGGCACACTGTGTATAAGATGAAATCTACCAGCATCAGGGTCCTTCAACAAATTATAACACTCAAGGCTCAATTTTGATTATTGCAGTCTCAGTAGCATCTGTGGCCACTGCAGCTGTGGTGCTTGTGCATTTATAGTTGTTTCTGGGTCCCCTGCAGCACTTGAGGCAAATATCAATTCAGTGTATTTTCCAGGCTACCTCTTCCTTTCTCTTTTGCGACTAATTGATTGTGCAATCGTGTGATATGTCTCTGTTGTGGCCTCTGTAAAGTAAGGGTGGGCGATGTGGAAAAAAAATGTTCTATCGTGGTATATGTAATTATATATCACTATATTGTAGTATAGTAAATTGGCAGAAAAATCTATTGAGACATTGTTTATGGATAAAATAAACAAAAAGGGATCTCATTTTTTGTAAATCCAGCAAATTAAATACCATTGGGGTGGGGTGCTGACCCCACTCACAATTCATATTGCCGAGGCCACTATAACCATTAGAAAAGTTTAAGACAAGAATGCATTTTTGAAAATTCACATCTGTTTAACTCCCTTGAGTTTTCTCATATAATATTTCTATGAAAGTCAGCAGAGAAACTAAATGGAAGAAGTTCAATCAAGTGTGCATCATCCGAGTCATTAATTTACGATGCAGTACATCACTCAATAAGGAACAAAAATTTGTCAGTGACAATATGTACCCCACATTCAAAGTAGGTTGAGTATACACTGGATTATTCCTCTATATTTGAATATTATTGTTGTATTTGAGATTAGAGATAGATTTGTTTTCAGTCTTAGTATTGTTGCATGAAATAACTCAAGGATGGGAAAGTGTTCACATCTAGATCCAGCGTCTTGAGGAGTCTGATGCAAGGTGTTTACAATACACAGTGAACTTTTTAATCTTAACTTAAGCTGATGGTACACTATATTCACCTTCTCGAGCCGCTCTCAGCTCCAAAAGGTAGCTCTCTGATTGGACGATGAAATATAGCAAGAAAGGAACCTGCCAAGGGAGTTTTCTCGATATTCTTCTAATGAAGCATGAGTGCTCTCCTTTATCCAGGGAAGCAAACAAACTGGGGAAAAACATGCAAGCTAAAGCCACGGGGAGCTGTCAGCTGGTCAGACTGAGGTAAATGCAAAGAAAACGCTTAATAAGAACTAATGGGCTCTTATACACACTCTGTGTCTGTGTAATTTACCTCCCTTATAATGGTCGCAGCTGACAGCAGCAGTAAAGATTAGACATGCTTTTTTCCACATGCCTGCACCCACACAGGCAGAGTGTGGTGTGTTTTTCAATTGTGCTTTGTACATTGTTAGGCTCAGCAGGGGTATGCCGGAATCAGAATCGTGCTGGAAAGGTACCACATCATATTCAGGATTGTCTGTCTTTCAAAGGGTGGTGGCAGGATTACATGCTGACTTCTATATGCTACTGTCTCAAACAAACAGGACCACAATCCCCTGCTATTACAGCAGAAGCCCAAAAGGTTCAAATACATTACCCTTTTTGGAACATGGCAATCAACTACGCTTAGCAGATGCTGGCCGCACTTTATTTCTTCACATGACAATAATGTGCCGCTAAAAAGCCCATAGCTGTTAGCAGCTGTATGGGTGGTGACTAGGTTTTTAAAATCAAATTGGGTCAGAAACAGAGTTACATAGACTGTAGAGATGCGTAAAATGTCTTCATAGTCTCCCACTTTAGCACAATTTATCCTTTGTCATGTTTTAGTAGTTTGAACTTGTGTTACAGATGGCAAAGGTCGCTAGTCATTTTCATTCCACTGAGGGACTAGAGATGCATTTCTGTCTGCTTGTATGTCTTTGCTACAACGATAAATATGGTTGTGTTTTGGCATTATGTCTGAATTACTCCACTAATCAGTGTTTTTGATATCAAAGCTGCACAAATCAATATTCTTACATGAACAGCAGCTGAAATGACTGTGTGATTTAAGAGTGACAAACCCACAGATACTTATAATAGTGTTGCTTTGTGTCTGCTGGATGTGTAAATAGACAATTGTTTGCTAACAAGTCAGCCGTAACAAGCGATACCATGCCACGTTGTGTTTTGAGCTTGTTGTGGAGTTTTCCTGCCCCCAAGTGGCCCCCTAAACAAATCAATTTATGCAGCTTTAAGTTTCGACAGCCTTATGATTAGACGTAGATATGTTTAATTATTAAACTGACAGATTCCAAGTCTCTGATAGCTCCAGAGGAGTCAGCACTTTGGCAAGCTAGCCAAAATGCTAATTTAGAGGCCAATATTAACATGTGACTATCGTTGTCACTATGGATAGTAGCTTCTATTACACATGTACAAAGCTAGTGTGCACTTTGTAATGGGTATGCAAGGAGACAGTGAGGATCAGCTTGGAAAACTATCAGATTTTTCTCCACTCCAACTGTGAAAACAACTAAATTCAGCCACACAAATGTATTCATTCTTTTCAGACAGTTAAGTTGTAGATTTAGGAATTTAGCAAGCTTTTCACAGCCGCCGGTGCTGAGGAGCTGACCTCCAATATGCCTGCCAGATGGCAGACTCACAGTGACTCCTTTGCACATAAACTCATATCAGTTAGCTGAACGCAATTCAGTCAAATACCAAGCTACTTAAGGCCCAGTAGTCATTAGGAGGGCATGACTTCATGGATCAAATACTTAAAAATTGAAAGGCCATAACACCTGAACCTAAAACAATAATTATGCCATCACCTCTTTTAATGGCCGTAATAACAGGCGACAGGTTTTTACCCTTCAAACAGTGTTCCACATCATCTATAAATGCTCTGTGAATGGAGCTGCTGCTCAGGCACATATTAATTTGAGCATATCTGACATTTTAGAGCCACATTACTGCAGTGTGTTGCATGTGGCATTGAGGTGGGGGGTTATAGAAGTGGCAGACGCTGGTACTGGTACTATAATTTAGACTTTGATTAGGGGCAGAGAAAAAAAAAACACGCTGAGCATTGAAACCGAACATTAGGAGAGAGTCAAGGACCTATGCTCTTTCAGCGGCCCCCTACCATTAGGAGTTACAAAATTCCTTTGTTTAGTGTTCACAAACTGACCTTGAGTTGCAGAAACCAACAGATGTCAAATGTTTTTCAATTTAAAGTCATCAGCTGGAAAAAGAAGCAGTTTTGAGTCCAGCCAAGGTCTTCTGGAAACCGTACACTAGATTTGGCATGTTCTCTGCGCTGCTTTTCTCAGGTTAGAGCTACAACAATCATCCACACAACACAAATAATTTCACAGCAGACTGAGAGCCTTCAGACTTGTTTCGACACTGTCATCAGTGCATTGTTTTTTTTAATCCATTCCATTATTTGATAAGGAATTTGAGTCACATCACTTCTGTCAATACAGACTATTTAAACAGCTGCATCCTACTGACTGTTAATAAATGAAGCTGGAGTAAAAACATGCTCTTCGAATGGATTTATTGATGCAGTAAAGAGGCATAGGAGAACATTTTAAAGAGAGTTCTCATTTGCTCTTCCTGCAGTTGTATATACAGTAAATACTTTATGTCCAAGTCTTTATCACTATAAGTGAAGTGGCTCTTTGGGGGGTCATTTCACCTATGTACTGGCTGCATCTCCAAAACTTTGCAATTCTTCATGCATTTTTTAGCTTACTCAGATGGTTTCAAATTTAAGTTCAGTGCACCTGAGAGTTGCAATCCTTCATTTAGAGGTGAAACATGAAAATCAGCAAAACAAGACTTGCAAGGCTTTTGTCTGGCAGCAACAATAAGTCAAATTTGTGCTAATGAGCTGCTGCTGATTGGCAGGTCACGCTGGAGTCAAGTTAGAGCTGATTATTCGATATTAAGAGTTCAGTGTTTACAAACTAGGACAAAATCTAACACGACCAGATTCTACCAATCCAATCAACAAACATCCCGCTGATATTACGCACTTCTATAAGACCACGGATGAATTCTAAATTCTAAAATATCCATGCAAATTTTTAAAATGAAAAAGAATATAATCTTCAGTTTACTCAATACTAAAAATGATTGTTGATTGCTGCCAGATTACTGGCAGATTAATTGATGATGTAAATGATCATTAGCTGCAGTGCTACAATACATCCTGGATATTAATTGTGTACAGCAGAATATAAACGTGATGGCGAGGGGAAATGGGCTGAGTTTTTCTCAGTGACTACGGAGAAATGTGGCATGACTAACAGGAATTGTCTGTTAATGTTATTACCTCACACTTCCACCTCAGCTCATCCAAACATTAAGAATCACTTCATCCTAACATGGTGTTAGTGTGCAGCCTGGTTGGTTACCAGAAGAAATTTAACTTGTAAAATAAGACACAGCAATATTTTGGTTAATTTTTCAACTTTGCCATGAAGTACCAGTTGCATCAGCATAATTCATCCGGAGGATATCTAATCATTCTGTGCTATTTTGTGCGAGTACTGATTGTGTCATGTATTAATATGGAGTGTTAGACTGAAAAACACTGCAGCTCTATAAACAGTTGCAGCCATGTTTAATAATGTTTTCCTCATTATGCTAAGAGCTGCAGGGTGTTCACTGCTGCAACAGCTAATATAATGCCATTTTAACTTCCAAATGTTTTTGTTTTTTTCTAATTTTGAGAGCACTCAGTAGGAGGACTGCTGAAAGAGAGTCACTGGGGTTTCACCTGTTATTGGTTATGATCGCGGCACAACATTGCGGGGTGCTCCGAAGCCTGTTTTTGCCGTGAGGGTGCTCTCAAAAAGAAACAATAACCACCTCCCTCTTTGCTTTATCCCTCTGAATAGTCCACAAAATAAAACTGTGTGCACAGACCTTATTATTTTTTACTGTAACTGAACATTTAGCACATGTAAATGAATTCCAGCAGGTCTGGAAAATCGCTGCTACCTGCTGACTCATTCTACAGATTTGAATGACAAAGCTGTTCATGTAATGATCTCATTTTTTGTTCTGATTCATTTGTCAGAGCTACCTCAGGCCTTTCTGGTGTAAAGATAAATGAGAACAGTAGCTATGTAGGTACTTAATTAATTTTTGCTGGGGGACATACAGTATATGCATTTCATCTTTCCTCTCCTCCTGTCATTGTATGTAGTTAAGTAATTCTGTAGTGGTATTATTGCAGGCCAAGTTAAACTTCTTTTTAACATTTCAGAAGCTCACATCAGAAAATCAGACATAACTAATTTTAATGATCATGCTGTGAATGTCATATTTTCTGAATTTGGCTTAATGTTGTGTGAAAGCAGCCATCTACATGCTAATGGCTCAAGATAACTCAAGTGGACACCATTTAAATGCACATGTCGACTCAGATATTTGGTGGGCAGCTGGTGAAAATAACACAAGGCAGGATACAGGAATACTAATATCAGGGAGCTGATTGGCTGTTCTCCAGAGAGCGCAGAGGGGAAATGGGTGGGTTGTAGTCTGGATGCTGTCATCAGCCTTCCACTTCCCCCTGCTGTATGAGAGGTCACATGGCATCTGTGTGGAGGAGCCTCTGATTCCGACACGAGTACCTGCTGCTACACACGACTCTGGTGTTTGAGGAATGTGAGAAAACTGAACGGCTTTTTGTGACATTTGGAAACATGAGCGCTAACCCCAACCCTAACAGTAACCATAATCATGATTGTCACTCTAACCCTGCAATCACAGCCATGTTCCCATGTTCTCTGTACTGCAGGTAATTATGCATATATGTGCTCTGCTTCTCACAGACAAAATCTGTCAATATCTTACTTTCTTTAGTTGCTGATGTATGATAATGGTCTGTTCATTAGATTCCTCCTGGGCCACTGAAGTAGTAAACATGAAAGGAAACAGCAACAAAGCATAGAATAAAGAAGCACAGAGTGGGCAGGAATTGAAATATACTCAGACTACTATCATGAGCAGGAAAATATGTATTCATGTACAAATGTATGAAAAAACTCACTTCATAGGTCATGCTAAAGCAGCAGTATTAGTACTGAAACCTACTAGATAAATGATTAAAATATATCACTGCCAATGTAAAACAACAGAAAATTATACATAAAATAACATATAAGATAAAGAAAACTATATTCATACACATCAATAGGTCCTCTTATCTAGCATACTGTACCATATGTGTATTTGGTCATGTGCATTATTTACTCTCCACTAAAAGTAAAGCAAGGTTAAAAGGTACTATACGGTACTATCAACAGCAGACTATGTGCAGAGGTGGAAAC
The DNA here is from genome assembly GCA_003416845.1 of Oplegnathus fasciatus. Taxonomy (NCBI): domain Eukaryota; kingdom Metazoa; phylum Chordata; class Actinopteri; order Centrarchiformes; family Oplegnathidae; genus Oplegnathus; species Oplegnathus fasciatus. The sequence goes on from NTHP01000103.1 coordinate 1,473,747, forward strand.
ATGCTAAATGCATTTACTCAGACAAATGAAACGCAAGTAGCTTGAATTTTACATACGAGCCAGATGATATAAGATCATAAAATATGAAACACTGCTTTAGATTATACAATCCAGCAGTATAGAGATTTGCTCCGAAGTTTCTTTTCAAAATTTGACATGTACTGCATAAAGATTTATTTATATGAATATGTCCAGAGTTGATCCAGGCTCTGACTTCACCCCCCCCCCGCCGGCATAGACCAGGCAGCGACAATAATAAACTCTCCACTTAAAGTCGCATTACATACAGACCCAGATGACAGCTATTTTGTGGAATCTATTTCTTATATAAGCTGGACACCAACTAAGGTATATGACCATTGCTAATAACATATTATCTATCAAGACGAACCAATCTAAACCTAGCAATCCAACTGATATGCAGCAGATTGATTAAAAATCACAAATATTCATGGTTTGTAATGTAACATGATGAACAGATGACCATAAGAACATGGCAATCAGCATGAAACCAACAGCAGCTCTGTATTTTAGATTTAATTATGGTATGAAAAATAGTAAAACAAGTTGTCACATTGCTTTGAGTTTCTGTAATATTAAACTGAATATCAACTACCTATGCTATGTCTGACAGATAATACTTTGGGATTTCCAGGAAGCCATTATTACATGGCAATAATGATGCGAATGGGAGACAATCTAAAAGCCAATATACAGCATAATATTAGCCTCTGCAGGAGACACTGAACCAGCCCCCCAAAACAAGGGTGATAACCTAGGGGGAAATATGCAAAGTCAACTCTGTCCATAAAACTCATATATATGAGTATTCATATTTCCACTATGCAAACACACAGCATGAAAGCATCATAATGCACCTGCCTAACAACCTCCAATGAGCTTAGCCACAACAAAGTAGGCTCCTTCATAATTAACACCAATGCAAACATGCTCAAATAAGCAAAAGCAGCAGCATCCAAACAGAAATTAACAGCTAGAATATATATTGACAAAAAGCAGATCTGAAAAGCAATGAAACAGCCAGCAGTGTCAGCAGCCTCGCAACAGCACACAAAAAGTCAAATAAACAGAGCCAAGACATCCACTGGTGATAATTAGCAAAAGCAGCAATTACTCAGCTTGTTGTAGTGAAGCAGTGGTCCCTGGTGTTTTTTTTAGGGGGGGGTGGAGGGGGAACCATGGTCCCAGTGTGCAGACAGCAGGACAGGAAACTTCCAGGGTGAAGTGAGGAACTTCAGCAGTGAAAACATCCACAATCAGAGGGAGGGGGTGCAGCTTAAACACGATTATTTCCTCCACAAGCCACCCTGAGGTGACATGTTGCCAGTTTATGAAATGCTACACTAACTAAGCTAACTGGCTAGCTTGCAGTCCAGGCTTCGCTCCCTCCTTGAAGGCGTTAAGTTCGGGTAGGAGACTTGTTATTGTGCTATATTTATGAGTTTAACAGCACGACACATTTGTAAGTACCATTACTTTAGTCAGGGGAGACTTCTGATGAAACGTGCGTGTAGACAAGGTGCAGTCCCGGTGCCAGTGGAGGTGAGTAGGTGGTGGTCAGATGCTACAGGTGCAGCTAATTAGGCTACTAATGAGCCTCGAACATATGCAGTAAATAGACAGGAACAAAGAGCTGTTAGGGGGGTAAAACTAAAGTAACTTGGCCTTGGATGAAATCTTCACTGAGCTCCAGACCCCCCAGTACAGCTGTCAGTCTCAGTGCAGACATTAGTTTCAAGTTCTTTATTTGTCATATGCACAATTACATTGAAGCAGTCATTGGCAGTGAAATTCATAGTTATTCTGTGCTCCTACAGTATGTATAAAAGGAAAACTGGCAAGTAAAAATGAAAGTCTAAGACATGAAATAGTGCAAAAGTTATATCTAAAAGTTAAATATAAAATATAATACTGTGGGAGGCAGGTATACGGTAATGATAAATGAATAAACTAATGTAAACAGGTTGTGCAGCAATGTATGTATGTATGCTGTGATGGTTAAACAGCTTGTATGTATACAGTAGATATACTTATATGTGATGTGTGCAGGTATAAATGGGTAGTAATACTGTATGTGTATATATACACTATATATATATACACAGTATATATATATATATACAGAGATGTAAACAGGTAGTAAGGGTGAGTTTTCAAGTGTGTTTTTCACAAATCTTTTCACAGATCTCACAGATGTCAACAATCTGTCCATACGGTTGTTTATCTAAGTGTGCCGGGAGCGCAACCAACAAAACCAAATTTAACATTTATGGTGCGGAAGTCACAGATGGGACTACTGTCTGTGTGCAAGGTGTCCTGGCTAAAGATTAGCTGACTGTTGTCGATTATCTGTCGAAATCTTTTTTTTTTTTTTCGACTATNNGATACTCTAATGGAGGCTTGCCATCACTGTAAGGTTGCCAGGCCTGGAGTGGAGACTGCAGTAAGTCATTGCACCCAGCTAGGAAATAGTCCTGCTACCCTGTAAAACCACAACCTGACGTTTGTACTCTTGTTTTTGTACGGATCAACCAAATGTGATTTACATGTTAGTAAGTGAGCTTTAGAGGTGCTGGTAGGAAGATTTTGTTACCTCCGGGTAGCGCCAGGCTAGCTGTTTCCCCCTGTTTCCAGTCTTTATGCTAAGCTAAGCTAACCAGCTGCTGGCTGTAGCTTTATATTTATCGTACAAACGTGAGAGTTGTATCAATCTTCTCATCTCACTCGTCAAGAAAACTAATTAGCGTACTTCCCGAAA
>NTHP01000104.1:0-16908 GCA_003416845.1 Oplegnathus fasciatus
TTCCCAAAGCCCAAGGTGACGTCCTCAAATGTCCTGTTTTGTCCACAACCCAAAGACATTCAGTTTACTGTCACAGAGGACTAAAGAAACCAGAAAATATTCACATTTAAGAAGCCGAAATCATAAATAATAGGCTAACAGTAAAGTGCCTATGGAAGCTGAGAACGGCCGTGCTTGCAATTATGTTTTTTTAATGCCGTTATCTATATGAGATCGCAAGTTTTCTCTCAGATTATTTAAAGCCCGTTTTCTCGTGATAACGAGATAATTTATCCCGAGAAAATGTCTTTTAATTAATTAATTGATTAATTAATTATGGAGAACTCAAAAACGAGTGTCTGGTTCATTTGATCACACCTGATTTCAGCCTTCATGATCACTGTTCATGAACTTCACTGTGCCTTATCAATATGAACTGAACAATCTTACTTTATTATACCATTCAAACACCCACCAATGTGTGTAGTTTCTTTTCCTGTTCCCCCATGCCAACAAAAATTAGTCTGGTTGTAGCCTACAGGACAGTAACATATCTGCTTTAAGTTGAATAATTTTTCTGTTTCTTTGTTGTCCCAGGCTAAATATTTGCTGTATGAATTTAAATGCATTGATAGTATATTTAAGCAGGTATATTCGTGTGTGCGAGTGCACGTGTACAGTACCCTGCCACCCCCCACCCCCGAAAAAAAAGGGCTCCCCCGAAAGCCACGGCGTAAAAAATAAAAATATATACTTAGAACTATTATGTACACGCAAGTTAGAGAGAAAAATAGATGTGTAGAAAAAAAGCAACAAAAACCAAGATCTGATAGTATATCAATCAAAGAGGACCGATTTACACGACCACGCAAGTTGAAATTATTTTAACTTGAGCAAACTATTTGCACGTATCCTGGGACTTTATAATCTGCTTCAAGAGACAAGACAGGAGGAAAATAACAGATAGACACAGTCTGTGCGTCTGTTGCTAGCTAGCTTCAAGCTAATGTACAGTTGGTACACTACTTTCGTTTTACAAAATATCTCCATCAACACGAGAACACAAAAACGATTCCAAACGTTCAAACAAGCATGCCGGGCCAGTAGGTGGTAATTGGACCTAGCAGTGCTAATCAAACGTAAACGAACCGGTAGTCCGCCATTGTTGTTGTTGTTTCAGGCACATGCTCATTACACAAAACAACAATGGGCATTGAATTGAGGTGAAGGCGTCATCGTTTGTCAAACGCTCCGTTTTACATTGTTTTCCATGACTACACATCAACACTGAAAACAGAGTTCCTGAAAATCTTCACCCTGGAAGGAGTTTTCAAAAAGGTCCATTTTGTTAACCTAAAACGCAGTTTGTGTGTGGACGAAAGGCCAAAACGCAGAGAAAAAGCTACGTTTTTAAAAATACCCGTGTAAGTGTGGACTAGGCACAACGCTTCTTTGAGCTAAATGCTAATGTCAGCATGCTAACATGCTCACAGTGACAATGGAAATAATGTTCATCGTGTTCATCGTAGTGTAGTATGTAAGCATGCTAACATTTGTTACTTAGCACTAAACATAAAGTACAGCAGAGGCTGATGAGAATCACATTTTGCAAGTATTTAGGCATAAACCGAATAATTGGACAATTTGAAATTTTGAAAAACCTGATGGTGGCAGTAGAGGAAAAGTTGGAATTACCAACGTGATTACAATTCATCCAGAGGAGTACATGAATGTCTGTACCAATTTGATGAAAATCCATCTAATAGTTGTGAAGACATTTCAATAAAAGCCAAAAATGTCAACCTGTTGGTGGCGCTAGAGGAAAAGTCAGGGGATCGCCAAAGTCATTAGGATTCATCCTCTGAGCACTGTGGATATCATGATTGATGAGATATTTGAGTCTGGATCTACATCTTTTTTTTTTTTCACATTACAGTTTCACATAAACATGATGTTTAATAAAAAACATTGTGGATTATATAACAAATACATTATATAAACAGGAGGAAAATTAGATACAGCCAATGTGCAGCAGAGGTCAAAGGTCAAAGGCTTAAGTAGAGGACCTTCCTTGGATACCTGCTTCAATTAGCCTGTCACAACACGGTAAATTCTGTTGTCTGGTCCAGTTTCTTTCAACTCAGAACTATCTCCAAAGTTAGGCATTTCCTATCACCCTCTGACCTAGAAAGAGTCATTCATGCACTAATATCATCCAGACTGGACTGCTGTAACTCTATAGGCATCTCTCAGGCTACCATTTCCCGTTTACAGTTAGTTCAGAACGCTGCTGCACGGTTATTAACAGGGTCCAAGAAACGAGACCACATCACTCCTGTCCTTGCATCCTTACACTGGCTCCCCGTTCATTTCAGGATAAATTTCAAAATCCTTCTAATTGTCTACAAATCTCTCCATGGTCTCGCCCCTACATATATCTCAGAACTTCTCACCCCTTACAGCACCACCAGACCCCTTAGATCCACCCACCGTGGCATGTTGGCTGTGCCCCGTTCATGGAAAAAAAAAGGCCGGGGACAGGGCTTTTTCTGTAGCGGCTCCTCGGCTCTGGAATAGCCTGCCAGAGGCCATTAGACAGGCTGAGTCTGTTGATGCTTTTAAAATGCACCTTAAGACCCACTTTTATTCTCTGGCTTTTAACCCATTTTCTGTTTTTATCTGATGCCCTGGGTTTGAATTGTGTTAAACTTGTTTCTATTTTAATCTTGTTTTATTTCCACAACATCTATGTACATATACAGTATGTACATATGCTTGTATGTGTATACACATATGTCTGTCTTTGTGAAGCAAAACCTGTTTGCTTTTTAAAGTGCTATATAAATGAAATAAACCTGAAACTTGAAACAACACACAACACAGCTGTAGCATATAATAAAAACTTAATGGGCTTAAAATACATGCCGTATTCATGATGAAATAAAATGCAAGTAGAAAATAAACCAAATCTGAAATTGTGTTACAAAACGTAAAAAAAAGACAGCTCAAGCTAAATTTGTGCAGCCCTATTGTGAAAAACAGATAACCTTTGACACACATACACACGATTTAATCATTATACAGAGAGCAAAGATTAAAAGAATCAGTGGTCCACTTTATTGTCCTCAGAAATGTTGTCAGTAGCTGCAGCAGCAGCTCAGATCTTATAAATCAAAGGGCCGTGGGGGGATTGGCTTTAATTCGATTACTGTGACTGCAATTGAATTGTCTCACCTGGGTAAAGACCTGCACCTGGCCCTGCTGTTCCACTTTGCAGGAATTGGTTTCTCTAATAGGGTCAGTGCGTCTGCAAGGTCTTCTTCTACTTTTTTCCCATTTAGTGACATGTGGCAACCTACTATGCTGGAGTGTGGACCAGAGTGAGTTACCACTTAATCAGAATTAATTAATCTTAAAAAATTGATTCTATTTATCAGCCCAGTTTCTCCCAAGTAAAAAAAAACAAATTTCAACACTTTCTGGGTTGCCTCTTTAGTACATCTCTTTCTGCAAAGTATTTTTGGAGCTGACATATTAAATGTTCTACTGACTTGCCAGGAGTCACAAGATGGATGCTTGGAATAGCACAGGTGTTAGCAATACCATTAATAATGTCTCTGTTTTATTCAAGTGTCCCAGTACAGTGTGATGACAGTGTGATAGTGAGCCAGCATGCACAATACAAGGACCCTGAAACTGAATCAGCTAAATGGAATTCAGCCATCAGTATTTTGATTATTTACACCTGGGGTTTTTCTTCTATAACACAATGTCTTCAGTAAAAAAGGCCTATTATCAACAGATCCTGTGTAAAGACCAAAATCAAAGAGGAATTTGTGCTGCTAACAACTATTGTCTATGTGTCTGAGCCATAAAATTCTATTGTTGACCAAAAACTATTAAAAACACAAAAAAGCCATACTATTGCATGTGTTGATGATAATTTGATAATTTGTTGATAATTATAAAAATATAAAACAATGCCTATCCTTTAACTCTCACGATATCCCACACATTCAGTAAATCAATTAACAATAGAAACTGCAATTTATTTCCTAACGCCAGGTTTAACTCAAAGCAAGGTCAAATAAGTCACCGCCTCACACATAATCTTTTATTTTAACTGAATGTCATGATTTCATAGGAATAAAGATGAAGTACATCTCTCTTATTAAATTCAAGTTCTTTATTGTCATGTGCACAACAATAATTCTTAGATCTCAACAATGCTCACACAAACAAGTATTAAGAAAAAAATCACGTAAGTGCAGTGGCTAAAATATAAGAATAAAAAGATTATAATATAAAATAAAATATAATACTGTGGTAGACAGGTGTACAGTAATAGTAAAATGTATAAACTGTAACAGGTAATAAACAGGTTGTGCAGTAATGTATAGTAAATATACAGTATATACATAATGAGAACAGGTTGTAGACAGGTACGTGCACATACATATGATGTGTGTACTGTGATGGATAAACAGCTTATATCTATGCAAAATAAGGAAGTAAGCAGGTGAAGCCAGGCCAGTGCAGTAGAATATGTATGTACAGTACCAGTAAGTATAGTACAAGTATGGCAGTAGTACTGAATGAAGTGAATGAACTAAAAATGAAGACACAAATGTGAGTGAACTTCAGTCCTGAAACTTCTCACACAGATTACAAATTGGGTCATGATATATCTGAATCCAACACCATCTGGGCTCTACTGCCCTCAGTGTGTCTGTGAAGGGAACGGCATGTGACAGATGTGTGCCAAAAACCCTTCAGCCCACTGATGCAGTGACAACAGCTTCACACCAGAGGTCAGACCTGAGCTGTGCGTCAAAACACCACTTCATGCAGGAGGACCAACCTCCCGGCTGATATGCGGTGAAAGTGAACAGCTGTCATAGAGACTACACAGGCTCATATCTGTTATACTGTTTAGTGAGATCAGATGACTCCAATGACTGGCTGTAAATTGTGAATCTTTTCTCATGTAATGCAGAATAAAATGGAAATCAAACTAAAGATTCTGGAGCTGACGTTTACATGGAGACATGGAGAGATAAATTCATCATTTCAAGTATTAAATGATATCGAACTATGCAAAGTCGATGTTTTTCTAGTCATAAGTTCATAGAGTATATGAAAGTTATACTAATTATACACCTGCCATTTCATCAGCTTTGCTGGGTATGTGAAGCAGAGTATTCAAAGTGACACTATTTGGCCTCTGTTTGGGATATATATTGGAATTTTCCTCTGGCAACAAAATATTTGTTAAATTAAATTAATGTCAAAATCCTTGCTTTTACAGTACATACACAGAAAACAGAAGTTGAATTGTACAACAAAGTCCCTAGTTTGCTGTCCTGTTTTTCTGCCACCCATAAAAAAATAAAAGATAAAAAAAAACATATATATATATATATATATATATATATATATATATATATATATATATACAGACGGGTGACAAATGAAAGGAAAAACCAACATAAAGTGTCTTAGTAAGGCGTTGGACCACCACGTGCTGCCAGAACAGCTTCAATGCGTCTTGGCATTGATTCTACAAGTCTCTGAACTCTACTGGAGGGATGAACACCATTCTTCCAAAAGATATTCCCTCATTTGATGGTGGTGGAGAGTGCTCTCTAATACATCGGTCCAAAATCTCCCATAGGCATTCAATTGGGTTGTGATCTGGTGACTGCGAAGGCCATAGCATATGATTCACGTCATTTTCATACTCATCAAACCACTCAGTGACCCCTCGTGCCCTGTGGATGGAGACATTGTCATCCTGGAAGAGACCACTCCCATCAGGATAGAAATGTTTCATCATAGGATAAAGGTGATCACTCAGAACAACTTTGTATTGATTTGCAGTGAATCTTCCCTTTAAGGGGACAAGTGGACCCAAACCATGCCAGCAAAATGTCCCCCACAGCATAACAGAGCCACCGGATCCCCTCACTGTAGGGGTCAAGCATTCAGGTTTTTCCTTTAATTTGTCGTGTATGTGTGTGTATGTGTGTGTATACAGAACAAACAAAGTAAGTAAGACTAATTAGTACAAAAGAATGATAACAATAAAGTAACGACAGTCATGCAGAAAGGTCAGCAGCAATCTTATGACCTCAATTAAACTGAGTCATATTTGGCGTGCGCATGCGCTGTAAATTTCATAACTTCTGCTCACACAGTGTGAGTTATCAGATTTCCAATTTCTGGTGCCCCCTCCTGGATGATCTGAGAATAGATTTGAACGTCTCGACCTTGATAACATGAAGTAAAAATCTGAACAAAGTATCACAGAGTTATGCTTAAATAAAACAGTAAACAATAAACACTGTTTAGAAATATTCTGCCACAGCGGACTATAGTGGCTACAGATACAAGAGGTACAACATTAATGTGATATTTAGCTGGTATTACATAACACAATCAGTCTTTCATGATATAAAAGGACTATCCAAAGGTGCCCTGATATGAATTGCTCAAGCAGATTCCATTTCATTTGTTCATCGTGTCATAAAATGTGTCATAAATCCACTAATTATAGCAACGATTTAGAGCTTCAGACAATAAAGAAAGAAGATAGAAGTCTCTATGTGGATAAGAGACGTGGCTGAGTGAAGTAATCAATTCTCTCTCCACATTTATTAAAGGGGTTTTCCAAGTCGGGTGCATAAGCCAGTGTTCGAAGACTAATTTTACATAAGGATTATGGTGGACTGATCCCCCTGTACGATAATAATGAGCGATAGTGGAGCCACATGTTGCAGCAGCAGACAGGCCTGGAGGTTATCCGGGTCAGGGGGTGTTAAGTGATAGCTGAAGGAAAAGTCATTGATGGGAAGGTAGAGGACAGTGTGTGTGTGTGTGTACAGCCTGTAGTCATCAATATTCTCGTTGTGTAAAGCCGCAGTGGTCGTACAGTACAGTGCATTGTAAATATTACTGAACAGCACGTTGGAGATATGTTTAAACACGTCTTGGAGCTCTGGAGACAGAAATAATCTCATTGGTTGAGTTAAACCTCAGTGGGCCAACTAACTTCATGTTTCTTTGAGAAGAAACACACTAAAGACATGTAGAAAAGGCACGAGGAAGCTAAACATGAAACCAATAAAACACAATGCTCTTTTGTCACTGTTAGTGGTTAATTAACCCCTCAAGACTCAATTGTCTCCCTTTAATTTCCCCTTAAGCAGCTTTAAAGGATAAATCAGGGGATATTCTTCTTTTTGTCAACAAATCCCATGAAAAGACCAAAACCAACGATGAATTGATTTTACTAACAAGTATTGTCTGTCTAAGCCTAGTGTATTCTCTGTGCCTTAGAGTGCCATTATTGCCTAAAATGTGTTAAAAACACATCAGTGAGCCACACTGTTGCACTGAGTGACATGTTCCCTCATTACCATGAACACACACACTGTAGTTTATTTTTAGTCAATTCCACATACACCGTCCTGCTGCTGTAAATACTCACTAAAGCACCAAATGTGTGTCATTCAACAGCTGAAAATAGTCCCCAACAAATGCCCTATTTACTCCTTTATAAAAAAAGAGGTGGCAGTGTCACATATGTACATACATGTCTTATCTATGGCAGCATCATTCTTTCAGATGGAAAGATTCTTCATGTCTTGAACATTATTTTAGACACATGTCCCTCAAAATTCAGCCTAACACATTTGGTTTCTTTTACGCTGGGATCTCCACTAGAATTTAACCTGACACGTTGCACATTAACAGAATTTATTGGACAATATCTACGCGGAATGCTACGCAGATGCTATTTGCACCCGGGTGTCAGTAGCCAACAGTGTTATATGCACCCGGTGTGGAATAGCCAATGTGGCTATTTACACCCGGCTGCATATAACATGTGCTAACCAAACTCTTCATATTATGCTTACTAAAGTTTAGTAATTTAGCCATTTAAAACTTCGTCTGTGTGCTACTGATTTGTAGTATCCTTCATATTTTTTTCTGTGCTGTATTTGTGATGACAGGGTAGTCAGGCTGATATTGAACAGTCAGCCAGGCGCTTACTGTACTTACAGTGATGTCACAAATCACGATATGTTTGTATTAAACTTCAATTCATGTACATGGCTTATTTTTACTTATCAGTTCTAGACTTATTAGTTAATAAATATTCTTGGACACACAACACATGAAGAGGTAATAACTTGCAATTAGTTATTTAGGCTAGCTGTACAAAAAACTAGAATCCATATATTGTATTCTGATATGCTGTGAAGTTCATCAAAAACAATCATGTTAATTAATTTTGGGCACACATCTCAAATAGGTTTGGTGTAGAACCAAAGATACAGTTATGTTTGCTCATGCTCAAGTAAAATGGACAAATAAAACATGAGAGATGTACAAGTAACACTAATCTGCCATGTTTTACAGATCATCTGAGTGACCTGGTGAAGCTCGTGTTTGATGACGTGTCCCTGGACCTGGACTCTCCTCCCTGTATGAGGAACCATCAGAGGAGGGAGTTATTGCTGGGCAGTCAAGCAAAGGCCTGAGGACAACACAGCAGCCTGCAGCATCAGGAAAGTCTCGGTATCCACAGGAAGATGCATCAGTGTGACCGCTGTGACCTGAGAGCTTCATTACCAGCTGACACAACTTCAGTATACAAGAAACCCTTTACCCAGATGGAGGACATTAGTTATGGAGTTATGGCTTTGCTACTTTATGCATTATATCTGCCCAATTTATATTTCCATTTCCTTGGATATGAAGTGCTTTATTTTGAGGAGTTTTAAATTTAGTAGTGAGGGTCCTGTGGTGTTAGAGAAATAGGCTATATCATGTTCTTTTATGTCATTACACTGTTTCAACAGGTGATATGAAAAACTTTATTTCATACATGTAGAAGGGTCAAAAATCCTGTCAAAGAGTTTTGCTAGTAATCCTTTACTACAGATAGTAAATAGTGACTGTAAGCAACTTGAGATATTTGTTTGACAAACTTTATTATGATGTTGACAGATCACAATGTAAATTATATAATATTCTCTACAGCATTTTGAAAGGGTATCAAAGATAATCTGAAGCTTTGACAAACATTTCACAGCATAAATGACAAAAGTAAAAACTTTTCAGGTCACTCTGAAACATGGACACACAAGTTACAAGTTACTTTATACGATCATCACTATACTGTTACTTTGATTACTTTAGTACGTTTATGACGTGGCTTTTTACCAGAAATAATTACTTCACTAGTGTTTCACACATTGTTTCATGGCGTACTTTCAACCCCACATCCTGACAATTAGTAACTCTAAGTGTTCTCTCTCTTAATAAGGCTACATAAAATTAAAAAAACAAATAAATTAAAAAAAATCTTTTTGGTAGATTATCCTCTGGCTTGTATGATAAAACAAAATGAATAGAGTGGTAAGTACCATGCACCGTGCCCTTTCTATCCATCAGTAATTGTTGACTAGCCTGTAGCGTTTTGAATACAACAGTCTCTTCCATGGTGCTCATATGTAATCTGCTCACAATACAGATCTGTATTACAATGGTTATTAACAATAGTAAAAAAAAACCCAAATGTTTTCAATTTTCAAATTGCTTTACTTTTTAAGAAATTGCAGACTTTTTCTACCCGTGCCTGCTGCCCTTTGGCATTATGAGTAACATCAGGCCAGCCAATCAGCTCTTTCTTGGTGCTTCATCAGAGCAAAAATGAATTCTTTCACAGATACACTGCACACAGGAAAAGCAAAATTAAGTTGTGCAATAATTTTATGAGAGCAAAATTAGATCAGATCAGATTTAACTTGGAGGAGGTTTGTATGGGATAGCTTAGTGGCGTTATTGTAAGGACAACAGAGCAGCAATAAATCCAAAGTTCAAGGTAAATCAACTCTTTCTACCTGTCAGACTCATTGCAGCTTGCAACACTATATGTAGACTTTAACGTTCACCCAAAGTCACAGATTAAGTAGAAGTAAATAAGATGATGAATATATAAATGAATCATTACATGAATCACAGCACTCTATACTAATTCCAGTGTTTGCGCCCATTGCCCAATTTATTCACAGTCAGTTGTGGGAAAGTGGCAGAAATATTCCTGTAATTTTCAAGCATCTGCATCACATGACCAATGGAGCGCAACTTGATTGGCTGGATGTTGGTTCGATTTGAGCCAGAATCGATTGCTTATCCTTGATATCCCGGATGTTTAATCTGAATTTTTTACCTGGAATTTGGGGATCTGAATTTGAGCAACTTGAATAGATATTATTTAATTTTATTAATTAATTTTTTTAACTTTTTTGTTCTGAATTTGTGAGCATTGAAAAATAAAAGTGAAAATGATTTATTGACAATTGACAAAAGCAAAAAATTCAGATACATAATTTCAATTCAAAAAAATTCAGTGCTAGAAGTTCAAAGGCTTTTAAATTTCAAAATCTGGTGAGACAGATTTGCTCCCATACTTACTGACATACCGACACTATGAAAAACATGATCATGGCCAAATAAATTCACACTCATTTTTATACACCTTTTCATCAGATTTCCTGCTTTGTCAGCTGCATTGTCCACTCAGATCACTCGATTATGCTTTCTCATTGCTCTGTCTCCAAGAACTTATTGTATAATACAGTAATTTGTAAAGTACAGTCTGCTAGTTCTATTGAGGCATGTTTCCAAAATTTGCACAACAGAGGTAAGACTACGGCTGCAACTAACAGTTATTTCCATTATTGATTAATCTGCCAATTGTTTTTAGTGAAAAATCACATTTTCTTAAAGACCAAGGTGCTGTCTTGTAAATTGCTTGTTTTGTCGACCAACAGTCCAAAATCCAAAGACATTCGAATCTGAAAATCCTCACAACTGAGAAGCTGCAATCAGTGAATGTTGAAAAATGACTTCAGGGATTAATTGATTATCAAATAGCTGCAGATTAAGCCTCAGTCTGTCAACTAATTGATTAATGGACCACTTAAAGGTGTAGTCTGCAATTCTAATCCAATACACTTTTTGTCAAATTCAGTGAATATCTCTTCATGGTCCGCTAGCTGTCCGCTCTGTGTGTGTTCATACACAGCCCTGGCTCCGTAAATGGGAGCGGTTTGGACCGAGCCACCAACCCGTTCTCATTCCCAGGTCGTCAAATACCAATGCTTTGTCACAACTCGTGCTCGTGCACAGGACAACACCAAGTTGGGGTTTGACGGCGGGATCATTTGTGTTTATTGTGAATATTCGCCTCTCCATCTGTCTCCGGTGAGTGGCAGTTTCATAATTGGTGTGTCAAAATCAATAAATATTCACCGTATCTAGCAAGTCACGCGTCGGCTGAATTAATCTGGTTCGGTACAGCGGTATGATCCCATGATAAACAGATTTTGCTGTGATTTAATTGCAATAAACGGATCAAAAGGATGCCGAAATAACTACATCATGATGCCGATTTGTAAAAAGTCTGAGTTCATGCTCTGTCAGGTCAGTACGCAAGACGACAAGCAAACAACTTTTAAAATGCTTGTTTTCTGAATGGAGTTTGGATCTATCAGGGCTTGTTGCCTTGGCCATGCGTGTCCATGTATTTGTTTGGCTGCTGAGTTCAAATATTAACAACTTTCTCCATGATTGCAGACTCCACCTTTAAACACTTAATATCATATTATTAATAATAAATAATAATAACTGCGATGGAGGGTCTTCTACTCTATTCTATTTTCTATTATTCATTTATTACTCAGATGTACTTTCCCCTCAACATGCTATATCACACCAGCGGAGGGACCACCCTCCCTGCTGAGTTTCAACCTTCACCTGGATACATGTGGACTGGGCGGAAAAAACAACATCCTCGCTTGAGAACATAGTCGCCGCCACTTCCGGGTAAGGCTCGAGTCCGCTGACCGAGAACCAGCCAATCAGAAGTCGTTCGCTGTTGTAAATACACGGCTGGTTTGAGTGCATGTAAAAAGGCAGCAGGAGCGACTAAAGACGAGAAACTGTGAAGAGACATGACGGCGGAGACGAGAGTCGGCGGTAAGTCTCTGGCTTATTTCACCAATAACATGTCGATGGAGTCGGGTTTTTGTTTAAAGCTGTAGTTTGGTACAAGTGGCTGCATGACTGTGATACAAAAACAAAGTAACTGTGGGCAGTTGATGTTTTCAGTGAAACGCAGCATTAATCTGCGTATAAACTTCTTAGTTACTGCTGTATTTTCTTTCAATAAATATAAATTCTCTATAATATTTATAATATTCATATATGTGAAGTTTGGCTGCATGCTATTATTCTTCTGACTATGGATTATTTCGACTATATGTCTATTCTTCATGTCTGTATTTAGTTAATTTCAAACATAAATGATTATGTCAAGTTATCAAAGTCCAAACTCTGATCTTAGTTTTTTTCTTACTGAGTCAAATCAACAACCAATAATGAAGATATTAAAAAGCAGGGTATTCCATAATCATATAAAAAAATTAAAAATAAATAAAATCACCATATTCTTTGCATTTCTGGAGCTGTAGCTTGGTGATTGTTTAAAACAATTACAATCAAAATCAATATAATTTCTCTTAATCAGTTAAGTGACTAACCAATAATGTTTAAGCACCAACTTTAATATTCCTATAAGATGTGTCTCTTAAAGATTCCCTATGTTTTAAGACATATTTTTGACTTTGTTTAAATTTCAATATCAATAACATAAAAATTATTAAACAGTCTTTGACAGAGGGCTTTGAGCTGGCTTTTTTTTACTTTTCCAAATACATCAGTCGACATCCAAGCATTTAGACACTCAAGTACAACATAACATGTCGGCGAAAGCGCTTTCCTCCAATTTATAGTTATTATTTTTCTAGTAATCAGTAGAAGTATGCGTAATATTCGTTACATTTGGGGGGTGGTTCTCCTAGTAAAAACAACACAGGATCCATTTTTTCAATCTCCTCTTTTATATCTTGCCAAAATCCCTGCAGTACTGGACAGTCACAGATGACATGTGAGTGATCCCCAGTCATCCCACATTTATTCCAACATCATGATATAAGTTTTCCATTTAAAAAAAAAACTTCAATTATGTAGTTTAAAAGAAGTTACTCTTTTTTTGTATGTTTCATACTGGACCATGATTGGCTTAAAAACTAGTAATGATGTCCCAAAATCCTGCTTGTATCCACACGTTTTATACATAGATTTAAGGTGAGCACAGAGAAACGTTAACTCTGCAGTAGATAAATGTGAAAACAGACGTCTAGTGTCAAACATCATTCTGCACAGTGAAACTCAAACATTCAAGTTATATAAGTAAAACAAATTTTTGAGTTGAGGGGGGCTTTAATATAATTTGGGTTTTATACTTGTAGCCTTCTTCTGAAATCTCTATATGATTTTTGTTCCGTAAACTTTCTATTTCTCACTGAACTACAGAGCGAGAGAGCGAGTGGATGTAGGGCAGGTTGTTATCCCCAAGAATTTGACTGAAAAAGTGCCCACTGTAAGAAGGATGGATTATAATAGGATTATGTATAATCCTACAGCTGTAAATTTTGCACCAGGCTTCACAGCACTCAGATGATTATTGTACCATGGAAAGATAAAAAGCAGTCCGAGATGTTTAGACTGTTTAATTAATTCACATTTTTGCAGTAAAATTGCTTCAATCAGTAAATGAGGCCACGTCTGAGACAAACAAACGAAGTTTTATTAATGTTCTGGAGATATGAATGTATTATTATATTTAAAAAATAGGCCTATTGAAGACATTTGAAGTGTGTTACAACTTGTGTGTGTGACACTGTGCATTAAGTAAGAAAGAAAGTTATTTTCTTAAACTTTGCAAAAAACAAAAACTTGATTTTTATCACAAAAGGAAAATAAAAGACCCGGTTTTTAAACGTACCATTATTTTGCACGCTAGCTGGGATTAGTCCATCTTCCTTTTAAAATAAACAGCAGAACATTTAATCTTTAATCTTCTGCCATGAGTCAGTTTGGGACAGTGACATTTGCTTCCAAAATCATCCATCTCAGTGTAATTTTTGCGAATTATTAACTTTGTTTTGCTGAAATTAATTTCTTTTTTATTAGTAACAATAGATGATGTGTTTCCCCCTTAAATACTGTATATATACTGTAATCTTGAACCTGTTCTAATTCTGCCTGGAAAATTAAAAATACAGTTTACAGTGAATTTATTGATATGTTTACAGACATGAGGGGAGCTGCCACAGCAAGCAGCAGCAGCAGCAGCAGCAGACAGGTAAGACGACATCACCTTTACAAGCAAACACTCTGCTATCACTATAATTGAATAGTACAGATAGAAGATGGGTCACAGCCAACACAGTCACAACCTTTTCAGACGATCTTTTATGTATTTTGTTGGTTTCTTTCCTTGGCTGTCTGGTGTGATGTTGAATTACTGGTCCTCTCTCTTTGGGTGGAGGGTTTGTTTTTATTTTGAAAAGTGGAAAAAAGAATAATTGTTAAGAGTCGTAACCTTTCAGTTTTGTCCACTGACAATATGAGTCAAGTTCCTTCCTGACCACCACTAGTTAATATATTCTTCATTATTAGCGTTATTTACATTGAGGATACCCTCAGGTGTGTAAGACTTGCTTCCTGCTTCAGGGAGCTACAAATCCTCCATCCCATTCATAATCCATGCCTATAAATGTTTTTAATTAATTTCAGTGCCTGTAGATCCCTTTAAGTTGCTGCATCAGAAGCTCTGAAGTCCTCCCAGAAAACGCAGAACCTTTGTATGTTTTTGGGAGTGAAAATGATGAAGTTCACAATTATTGTATCGGCACAAATTGGCACATGTTTTCAGAAAACCCTCATTGGGTCAAGCCTCTTATGAACCATGTTGGTCTCTGAATCTGAGACCGTTAACAATGTAACACACATTAGAAGCTTTTTTCAAAAATGTCACATTTAGATAAAGATGTGTGAGCGAGGGATGATGTTTTTATGTAGTTTGTCTGCATGAACACATGGTTGATCATAACCTACTGACTATCAGTCAAATCTCATGTTAGCACCACAGAAAATGTAAAATGTTTGTCACTACTGATATTTTATATAGTATTGCAAGTTTTTACATTAATATTAGTCTAAGCTTCTCTCAAGACTGAAAAAAGAGCACTTATTACTTGCACTGGCATTTCAGTCTTTCATCCTTGTTAGTTGGACAAATACATTTGACGTAATGTTTGTTTATAAATCCTTTATAAAAGTCTCTTATCTGACATATCTGTATATTTTACCTGTATACTCTGTTCCTCTCTGCTTTTATCTATGTTCTGTAAAGCACTTTGCAACACACGTGCTTTGCATTTAAAACACCTGTTACATAAAGCTGATCTGACTTGACATGTCCAACGAGGAGAATTTCCACCTGACTGCTTTGTTTCGACTGTGGCTCCGTGCGAGACCTGTCCTGTTTGCCGTTTTGTTCTTCGGGACAGGCTTGACCTGACAAGTTGCATTTTTTTTTCCTCACGGAAATGTAAAGAGCCCTGCAGGGAACAAAGGGAGGATTTCTAATAATGGATTGTGATCATGAGAAATGTTGAGGAGTGTTTTGATCGGCCTGGTGAGCTGACTGTTGTTGTTGTGACATGAGAGAGTCCGGTATACTGAGAAATATATTTGCACTTCATTTCTTACAGATTACATTGTAGGTAATAAGTGTAGTTTATGACACTAAAACAATGAACAGACAGCAGAGTACTGAGACCACCAGGACCTTTCATGTAACATTGTTCCCACTGTTGCCATGGCTGAGCCGAGGGCAGCCGGGGTAAAAGCTGGCATTTTAGAAGGTCTGGTGAATGTGACATCAATCCCCTGGACTTAATTCCCGCTGAGTGAACTGATCCAGTTTTCTCTCAATGTGGCTGGCTCAGACTTTGCTTTTACCAAACGCACCGGGCATTTGTACATTATGCATTTAGTATTCAAGATAAAAGAAATGCTTGCATCTGGATCACCTGCAGCAGAAGATTAAGCTTTGCTCTGTTAAATCTGTTCAGGTCACACTAAATACATACATTTTTTTTAAGGACAGGTTCCACATCAAAAAGGCAGACATTAAAAACCTAAACTGAGATTCCTTTACTGTCTTGTCAGCACTCAGATTTCAAATATGGAGGACTGCAATAAACTTAGAGTGAGCTTTTAATAGTTTTGATGCTTTGAATAGCCATTGGTACCTTTATACTTATAGTTAAACAAGTGTATTATCATAGCATAATGTCTTATTTTCATTGTGGCCCTCCAACAATGATCTGCTTAAGATCCACACGAAGGATTCAGAGGCACATTACTGTTTCCCTCCTGTGGCCTGATTTTATTTTGCTCTTCAGGCTCACTTTCTCCATTGTGGTCTATTATCTCTATGCAGTCCCATGGTGCTGAATGCCTCAGCCTTATAAAAACAGAAGCCATTCAAAGTGTTCTTTGTTTGCGTAGATCAGCGTTTCACCTACAACTGAATAGACCTAAGAAGGCTCAGTGCCGTCATCCTCTCTAAAGACACTCACTGGTTTCAGTCTCGCTGTTGTTTTAGAGGAATTTCTACACCACTAGACGTTTCTGTGGGAAACGCTGATGTGGCTCAACATCATGAGATTGCACAGCATCATCAGAGTAACAGAGTTTCATACACAGTTGTTGTTTTTTTCTCTGTGCAGGAGGGCCCTGGAGGACTGTGGGATTCTGTGAAGAAAGCTGCATTTGTTATCGGATCCGGAATCTTATTCCTGGCTGCATTCGGCAACTCGCTGACATGGTAGGGTCTCCTTACAAGTTACGGTGTTACAGTGCAACAGCCCAATGAACCTGAGGTGAACCTGAGGAGTGTCACAGTTTATTACATCAATGCACAGTACAAAAAAAAAAAAA
>NTHP01000104.1:16970-29084 GCA_003416845.1 Oplegnathus fasciatus
AAAAAAAAGGACAAGAGAGCCAGATGGACAGTGCAGAGTGGGACTGGAGAGACAGTCTAACAGGGTCAGGTCTGGTCTTGTGTTACAGCCATGGGTCTGTGAGTCAATATGTCGAATACCCAAGTGGATCTGGATGGATCTGAGCATCATCTTTGATCATGTGGTTCATCATAATCACCACAGGAGAAAATACTGTATTGTAGGAAATTAGTGTAAAAGATTAATGCTATTAAATGACAAGTATATTTTAGGAATCTGATTCACAGATATTAAAATTGTTATCTTCTGTCTCATCCAGTTGGCTACAGAATGTTTTGTAGGAAGTGAAAATGAGACTTTAAATCATTTCGAAACTTTTTGAAGCAAAGAAACTAATTCTGAAAATAAGTTGTTTTTGGCTGGATATTTGCTGGTGTTCAGTATGGTTGCTAGGGCAGGTCAAGGGTCTTGCTAGATGGCTGCTACAGCATTTCTGGGCAGTTAGTAGGGCATTATTAGGTGGTTGCTGGGTCGCTCTGAACCCTTGCAAACCTATTGGAAATCAGGTGTCAAAGCCTGAGAGTCCTGCATGTTTTTTTAAATTAAACAGTTTCTAGGGTGGTGCACCTGTGTGTGTGTGTGTGTGTGTGTGTTTGTGTAAATGTAGATGACAAAAAGTGTTGGATGAGTTCTCCGGAACAGTTTTAACCATGTATGAAAACAGTCTTGTGAACTTGACATTTGACTTCCTCCTCCAGGCACCTTCAGAGATTCTGGGGAGCTTCAGGAGATTTCTGGCAGAACTTGTGGACCAAGCTGTACTTGGCGTTTGAGGGTCACAATACTGCTTTGTTCTTCTTCGGTAAGGAATAACAACTGGTTAGTTTTGTTTCTTGTCCAAAAAAACTGTTCTGTGGAGGAAAGCGTTGCAACCAACAGGCTGTTACTGACAGTTCATAACAGAGCGGTCTTTTGTCAGGCCAAATCAAGCACAACGATCTGATAGCGGCTTGCATGCCCTGCTTTGCATCAATACACACTTTGTATTGTTGTGAAACGCTCGGACATAGGTGGCTTCATGGATCTATGTAGCTCTCTAACTATCCCTTTCTTTCAGCCAGAGGAACTTTTCACAGTAGTACTACAGTTTGAAATATTTACTAATGTAGTTTTGAATTAGATTAAACACATAACTTCGTCTCTACTGACACACAAACAGGGCTTTGTTTTCAGAATAATGGCGCTGCATAAAAGAGAACTTTATTTGTCACCAGAGGAAACGCCACGTTTGTGTAGCATTGAGAACAGTTGTTCAGTTCTGCATATCAAGTCTTGACCTCTGGTGTCCACTTACTCACTTTTATGATGCTGCCATCATGTTGTTGTTGTTGTCATGAACTGGCCGGACATTATTCATTATCAGACATTATTTATGTATGACGTTATGTGCTGCCAGTCCAACACAATATGTATTACAAGATAGAGCGGATATGATGTCCCGTGTAACAGGTAAGGCATTTTCCCAAAGTGATTATGTAATAAGGTAAAAACCCCAGATTGCTCTCAGCTGGAAAATAAAATACTGATGGCTTTTCTTAAAAATATCAGCAAGTTGTTTGCAGCATTTTGGCTCAAGCTTTCGTCTTTGGTTCATTTCAAGTTGTGGAAAAAGTCGTTTTCGGGCTTTGCTGAAATATTCAGGCCCAGGTCGGGGGCTGTCGCGTTGCCCCACTTTGACTGTGGCCTCAATTTTCGTCAACAGGGACGATGTTGTTCCCCACTCTGGCGTTCTGGGTGTCGAATGGTCTGCTGCTGTTGGTGGACACCACTGGAAAACCCTCCTTCATCACCCGCTACCGCATCCAGGTGGACAAGAATAACCCGGTATGTCTTGTATTAAATCTGTCACAGTTTCTCCTTTATGAAACACTTTACTATTATTTATACTTATTAAGTTTGTTATTTCTGTCTTATCCCCAAGTTAGTATCTGCAAATGATCCTCCTATTAATACTACGAACATTATACTAACAACTAGTGCCTCTACTGCTGTTACTATTACTAGGAATTTTATATTTGATAATGCTGACATACCAACACCACTTGGACCTGTACTCCTCCTACCAATATTGTTACTAAGTGAACTGCTTCTGCTGTGGACATCATTTTATGACCCCTTTTTAATCCCAGTAACTGCTATCATTTGCAGCCAGTGCTGAGTAATCAGAATAACAAAATATTTTTATGGCATTTCATGTAGTGACTGATAATAAACCCTTCAAATCTCAGTCTCCTCACTTTGTTTACCCCTTACCCGCCATGTTAAACTGAATGAATAGATAAATTAATTAATATAACTCTTTTTTTATGTGGTCATTTAATAAAGAACAAACTTTAGACATTATTGGAACATACGGTAATAGGTGATCGCTGGCATCACAATAATTATCATGATACATAAAAGTGGCTCAGGGAATAAATAAATAAATTAGACTGTATAATTATTTCTTTATTTATTTCCAACTTTATTGATTTCTTCATATTTTATTGCTACATTTATTTCCACATTTATTTATTTATATTATGTATTCATTTATTTCTCCATTTATTTGTATATTTATGCATTTATTTCCTGTGTCACTTTTGGGCTCCAATATATAATATTTATAAATATGCTTTGGTCTTTAATAATCTTATCAGAGGTTTTGGGAAATCCTTCTGCATGAATGCATTTATATGCCTCAATAAACAAAAGCACACTAATACAAGAGACGTAATGTGA
The DNA here is from genome assembly GCA_003416845.1 of Oplegnathus fasciatus. Taxonomy (NCBI): domain Eukaryota; kingdom Metazoa; phylum Chordata; class Actinopteri; order Centrarchiformes; family Oplegnathidae; genus Oplegnathus; species Oplegnathus fasciatus. The sequence goes on from NTHP01000104.1 coordinate 19,731, forward strand.
TAGATTTTTAAATTAAAACGACAAATCAATTAATCAAAGTGAACACGTGTGTACATGGACACACATTCATAACCCTCGGTGTTGCTGATCTAACGTGTCCACCTGTCTGTCTGTCCAAAGTCCGCTCACAGTGTTTTATTAACAGATGTTGACGGACACTGGAGAGATAAAGACTGACATTACTGATAACCAGGGCTGGAAGGTTACTCCTAAAATGTAATCAGATTATTGATTACCTTTCAAAGATTATAACCAGGAGCACAGTACACAGGAAGCTCATGTATTTTTATCGATTGAATAAAAATAGTATCTTTATATCTATAATCCATACATCCTGCAGGTAACAAACAACATTTTCAGAACATTTCTCTTTTCTCTCAGTAGTAATAAGCGGATGTCAGTCATAAAACTTTATTTCACCTATGATGAGCTAATCTGTGACAATCTGCTGGGTCATCATGTGTGTCCGGTTGGCTCTCTGTGGTCCGTTACTCTGAGCCGAGATACCGAAGCTCTGTGACAGAGAACAACAGTCCGAACTGTGAGTCATAAACAAAGCAAGGACACGTTGCTGTGTAGCAACAATTCAACTTAGGCAAGCAGTCTATCTGTGTGTGTGTCAGAGCCTTTGGCCTGTCTATTTTTTAGTTTTAGCTGACAACACACAAAGAGGGATTAAAGTGCCGTGTTCTAGTGGAGCCACTTTTTTTTTTAGTGTAAAACTAACCAATCACAGAGTGCGTCTCAATGCCCGTATCATGTGTGTTTACCAAGGAACAAAAACAACAACCTAAAAATAAACCTTTTTCAAAACAGACATTCTGACATCTCCCAGCAGTGGTGGGATGTAACTGAGTACATTTACTCAAGTACAGATTCGAGGTACTTCTACTCCTCTACATCTCAGAGGCAAATATTGTACTTTTTACTCCACTACATTTATGTGATGACTTTAGTTACTTACTCAGATTACAATCTTTCATACCCTTCCTGTGCAGTGAAAACCACGTATCTCTAAATTTGGTGATTTTGAATCTGAATGTTTCTGATAAACTGATGAATGAAGTGCTCTTATGCTACTTTTTAAAGCCCCCTTGGATTAGCTGGAAAATGCATTGTCACAAAGCTGAAAACAGCCTTATGAAAAGTTGACTTTTCACAGGACAGCACACTACAAATATATGATGATCTTATAGACCATGATGCATTGCTGTAGATCAAACTACTAGTATATAACAGTATATAAAGTAGTTAAAATTAGCTCAGCCTTAAACATCTACAGCAGTAAAATGCAACATACACATTAATGCAGCAGTAATATTAATCCAGAAACATTAGATATAAAGTAAAACACTGACAGGGANCATTTTACTGCATATTGAACTTTACTTTTGATACTTTAAGTACATTTTGCTGATAATACTTACATACTTTTACTTAAGTAAGGTTTTCAATGCAGGACTATAATAATTTATAAAAAACACAGATGTAAATAATAAAATTAATGATGGCTGAATTTTATTTAGCTGCTTCAGTTTCAGGGTCCTTGTACTGTGCATGCTGGCTCACTGTCACACTGTCTTGATTACTGGGACTAGAACAGAGCCATCGTTAATATTATTAGTAACACCTGTTATGACAGGTCAAAATGTCGGCTGTGAAGAAGGCCTTTTCTTAGGTTGTTGTGTGTTTATAACCAGGGTCCAAAGTTTAATGGTAAAAAGTCAAGTAGACTGTTATTTACACATAAACTGGAGATAATTTTCATCTGATACAGGACGCTTCCATTTGCTCGTTTGCATTATAGTGAAGGTGATAAACTAGAAACTGCTACTTTTTGAGTTCCAGTATTGATTCTGACTTGTAAACATGCAGGCCTTTTTATATCTTCCATTAAAACCTACTGACCAAACTCCATAAACAATCTTGTTAAATGCCTTGTAGATGTCAGGTGTAGCCATCAATACATGCACAGATCTATTGAAACATTAAAATCATATTATTTTGTATGAATTACTTGTTGTAATACTCTTTATAACACACTTTTTTATAAAACATAGACAACAGTACAAACTGTTTCATGACGCAACAAGAAGTATAAAGAATACAGGTGGTAGAAATAAAATTAATAATATAAGAAATCACTTAAAACCCATAAAAAATAAATTTTGAGAAGAGCCTTAAAACTTGTCAAAGAGGATGGCACCTCAAAAGACCCCAAATTAAAAGCGTCAAATGAATGTAATGTAATGTTATATAAATTAAACACGCGCCTCTCTGACTCCTCCCTCATCCTCCCTCATCCTCCAGGTGGATCCAGTGAAGCTTCGCCATGCGGTGAAGTCCGTCATCTTCAACCAGGTGTTCATCTCTGGGCCCATGGTGGTGGTGTCTTACTACCTGATGAGCTTGAGAGGGAACCCCTGTGGCCCTGAGCTGCCCACCTTCCACTGGGCCCTGACAGAGCTGGCTATCTTTGCCTTCGTGGAGGAAGTTATGTTTTACTATTCGCACAGGTAGGGATAATTGATTTTACTATTTACACCTGGGCTTTTCCTACGGTGACATGCCAACATATCTCCTGTGAAAGAAGGTGCATACAGTCAATGCAAAGTGGAGGCAAGTTCAGAAAATTCAGTAGACAGTAACACTTTTACTTCATCCTCTGAACTTTACACAATACTGCCACCTGGTGGTATAAGTGAACGGTGTGAATATGAAGAAAACTAAATCAAATATTTGACTGTATATTGCTCCATTTGATTTTCTTTTCATCAGGGTGAGAAAATAAATACAAAAAGTAATAAATAATGAAACTAATGACCTTTCACCTTGTAGCAAACTAACAAAATTCCCATCAGCCTCAACTTTACTTTGTGTTTAGTGCCAATAAGCAAATGTTAACATGCTGTACAGCCTCACAGAGCTGCTAGCATTGCTGTAGATTCTTAGCCTCGTTATTAAAAATGTATCGGTGGATAACTTGATGTTGACTGTTTTTTATTTCTCATCTTCTTTTCTCTCAGGCTGTTCCACCATCCCAGCCTCTACAAGCATTACCACAAGCAGCACCACGAGTGGACCGCTCCCATTGGAGTCGTCTCCATCTACGCTCATCCTCTGGAGCATATGGTGAACAACCCCCTCCCACTTTTCATTTCATTCTCTACATCTGTCTCAGTCACGTTCTTTCACTGTCAATGTGCAAAAACACAAAATGATTTAAAGAGAAATTTGGATTGTGGCGGATTATGGAGAGTCTACAATGGTGCAGTTCGTTAGGATTCAAGTCTGTTCTCCGGTGCAGACCAGTTGCAGCTGCCACAAATAAATCAATCGTGCTTCATTTTTACATGTGGAATCTGAACAAACCTGATCCTAGAAACAAATCTTAACTCTCTGTGCTTGTCTACAACTTGAATCTGCTGTTGAAAACATGACGCCAAGTCTATTTCACCACTGGTCAGGATTTTAAGTTTTCCTGTGTGTTCTCGGTCTCTATGAATTTGCTGGATCTTCCTCGGCCATTAAAACCCGTTTGTTCTTCCTCTTTGCTGTTAGATCTCCAACATGCTGCCGGTGGCGATCGGACCGGTGATCCTGGGCTCCCACCTGACTACCACCACCATGTGGTACTGCGTGGCTCTGGTCAGCACCACCATCTCCCACTGTGGATACCACCTCCCCTTCCTGCCCTCCCCCGAGTTCCACGACTTCCACCACCTCAAGTGAGTCCACCTGCCCACTCTTCCAAGACTACTTTTAATGGGATTTAATGGTTTTCAGTTTTTACTCATCTTTTTGAAGTTAGTCTGTTTTGTTTTTAAAAATCCAGGAATATATCAGTGTTGAATGTCAAAACAAGATAAAAAAAAACAAACATCTGTAGTTAAACCATTTCTTCTCTGATGCATAGTAAGCAGTGAATTTGCATTTTCTCTACATTATTCTCTGGACTTTCTGTTACTGGACGATGTTCTGAGATGTGTAGGGACATAAAATCCTGATTAAAATCAGTTTAAAGTAATCTGCTCCTTTTTAAAAACAATGAAAGGATAAGGTTGGCAATATTATATATATTTGTTATTGTCAACAAACCCCACGAAAAGACAAAAACCAACAATGTGTTAGCCTGTCTCTGAATTCTTTTTGACTTCCCTGCCCTGCCCGTGGCGTTCAGCCTCTACTGAAGACGTAACTCTTTAAATACAGGTCACAAATATATACTTTCATTTTTAAAAAAGGCTAAATAATTTCTTAAAACATCAGGGCACTGTAGTTTCTAGCAAATGTTCCTCAAACAGGAGGAAATAGTGTATTTGTTGGGGACTATTTTCAGCCGCGGATTAATACACATTTGATGCACTAGTGAGTATTTACAGCAGCAGGACAATATTGACTCAAAATAAACTACATTATAATGAAGGAACATTGTGACTCGTTAATGTGTTATTAACAGTTTTTGGAAAACAATGGAGCTCTCTAAGATATATCAGGCTTTGGATACACAGACAACACTTCTTAGTGGGATCAATTCACTGTTGGTTTTGGTCTTTTCACTGGATTTTTTTTAGTGAGAAGACTGTAAAAAGGGTTTTATTTCAGTGAAATCTGTAAAAATGACGACTCTAAATGCTGTAAATTGGAAAATCACCACAAAGAGAATACAGATTTTATCCTTTTGCTTGTGAATTAGATTCTTGTTTGTAGATAATTTGAAACAGTTGTACTCACACATTCTTCCTGGTTCCAGGTTCAACCAGTGTTTCGGGGTCTTTGGTGTGCTGGATCGGCTCCACGGCACCGACGCCAAATTCAGGCAGACCAAGCAGTATGAGCGCCACACCCTGCTCACCAGCTTCACCCCTCTGAACGAGAGCATCCCCGACACGCCCAAGAAGGGCCAGTGATGACTTGTGACCCCTGACCTTTAACCTCAGGCCCAGGCCTCACCCATTTTGGGATCAGTTCTCAGTCAATCTTAAATGACTTATTCGATTTTGATTATTTGAATCCAGAAAACCTGTTGATCAGTTTCAGACTGTGAAAGTCTCTCCGTTCTCCAACCTCACTTTTTATTTTTCCAAGTAGATGTTGTTGCACTTTATCAGACATGCAGATTTCATGCAGGTTTTTAAGTCTGGCCTCCGTGTTCCCTGTCGATGTGGAGTCACCTGCCAGTGTGATTATTTTTAACCTGTTTCCTCCCACTATTTTATCTTCTTGTGAGCTGGGAAGACGATTACTGTAGCTCATAATTTGGTTCAAGGATGGTAATGCAGCGGAGTAGCGCATGGTTATTTTCTGGTAACATCCCAAAAGTGTCAACGTGGCCTTGGTTCCAAATCAGGAGAAGTTTATCGAAGCCAGGAAAAGGAAAAGTTATGCATGATAAAAATACAAATACTCACAGTAAATCAAAATTATGACATGACTCATACTTATGGGATGGTAAGTCAAAATTTGACTTGTCATGAGTATTTTTTTTTTCATGACTAACTATCCAATTTGGGCCTTCATACACGTGTGCATTGTGTCGTTTTTGCATTTGCTTCATAATTTCATGATTTTGAATTCCAAGATTTTATTTAAAATTAGAGGCAAATCAAATCTTCACAAAAACTCACTGGTAGCTTGTTTACAGAACAGATCCCTGCTAAGGTAGATTAAAGAATATGGTGGTTGAGGAGAGTGAGAATAAATAGTTTCACCTCTCGGTTGAAGGATCAGTTAACATTGTTTTTCTCAGCTTTCCGACATGAGCATCCCGCTGTCTCCACCCATAAAACCTTGAGTTTTAGGGTTGTTTGCTGTTCTCACTCTCTGGTTAAACTAAACTGTAAGAGGAAACTCTTCAGAGTAAACCACTCTAGTTATACTCAGTATGAAGCACTTGTAACGTAATCAGAATGGACGCGAGAGACGGGATTTACAGCTTCCAACATTCCTGAATAACGAGAGAGCGGTAGAGCAAATTATTTTCAGTGTGCAGATCATTTCAGTTTGAACACATTCTGGTTTCAATGTAAATTAAACATTTTACGGTGGTGATGTTGATCATCTCCCAGATCCACAAACTTGTTTAAAGTGATTGTGTTTGGACGACGGCCACTAAATGACACGCTCTTACTTTTCTTTGTGGATCTTAGTTTTAACGTTAGTGAAGTCTCTTATAAACACGTGAACATTAATCTTCAGTTATTGTAGTAATTCTTATAAACACATTTTGCATTTTAAGTCATGTTTAGCAACAGAACTTCAAGCTCACCAGTCCGGACTCTTCTGCTGCGTTCACTTGCTGCTCAGGCAGAAGATACATTTGCACTTTTCATTTCCGTGGCACTTAAACAAATCCTTGAATGTTAGATGTGTCTGTATGTATTACAGGAAGCCTCAGAAATGGTGTATAAGAAGAAATGAATGTTGAAAAAGAGATCTACTGTGATTGACACGATGTTAATGTTTCGACTGGACTGTTTAATATTAAAACATTTTAAGAAGAAATGTGCATAATTTCATTTTTTCCTCTATTTTTCTATGGTGTCAGGACACAGAGCAAAACCCTCAGAAAACAAAACCAAAAACTCAAAATCTATTGAAACTGCTACGTAAATATTGATGTCCTGACATGAAACTAATTCAAGCTTCTTTGCAAAGTTCATTCATTCACACTCTCTCTCACACACACACACACACACCATAGAAATAATCACTCAAAAGCCGTCATTTGAGGTTTTTTTGTCCGTTTTGTGGTTTTTTTTCTTTATTAAGGAAAAGCATAATTACTACAAATTACAAATAACACTAATAGCGAATCACATCAGCCTACAAAGCAGATATTATGAATATTAAATGTTATAATACAAGATCTCATTCAAGTATTTTACATTTTTCCATTTTATATATTTTTTTGTTCCGTTTTTCCTCGTTTTCATCTTTTTTTCCTCATGACAAGCCTAGGATATTGTAATGTAATGAACTATTTTAATGGTTCATATACAGTTATATCTTATTCATATGGCTTTATGGAATTTTGTCCTTTTTTTTTCTCAGTCTCCAGACATCATAACCAGCCATATTCCTCTGAGCAACATCACAAACCCCGTTTGGGCTCTTTCTCTCTCTTTTCTTGTTTTCGGCTCCTCCCTCCATTTCCACGTCCATCATTCATCTCCCCAGCGTCCGGCCAGCAGGCCGAGTCCGTGTAAAACTGACGAGCGGAGGGTGCGGCGCCCCCTATAGTTTGTTTGGACAGCTAGCAGCAGTTCTATGCCGATAGAGAAGGCTGAAAACTCCCAAAACACCTGAAACCCCCAAATGTCCGGTGACAGGTGATGATCACGTAAGAGGGAGGGATCATGTGACTGTCCCAGGAAGAAGGCCCCCTAATGGCAGTCTGCCATGTCTGCAGCCACACACACACCAGCTCACCCACTCAAAGGCTTCGCTGGTTTTGGGAAATGCATGAGTTTTCCTTGTCTGAATATTTTGTAGCTCTTGTTTTTCTGTCTTTAAACCTCCAGTAAACACTTTGATGCATCGACTGTAAGCCTCTGAAACTGATCCAAATCTCCCTGAAGATAAACCAACAAAACAAAATAAACAAAACGAAACAAAAAAAACAAGCACAGCTTTGCTTTGCATTTTCATGTTTTCAACAATTCTGGATTTAGAGGAAGAAACTGAAGAACAGAAACACTGACAGGACAAATGAAATCTGCTGGAACATCAACCAACAGGCTGAAAAAAAAACAAAAAAAAACGGTTTCATCGAAAAACTGTCAGACTTCTTCCAAACTCTTAATTCCTCAAATTCATTTGAATCTTTTTACTCGTGTGACTGCTGTTTCACAGTAAATAGCTCATCAGTCGGGAGCAAAAACTTTGCAACAAACATTGCAGTACGTCAACGGAAAGTATCACTAAGCATCTGGATATCCACATATGTATTAAGACTTTTTTGCCCCAGAATTTTGTGAACTTCTTGTTCAGTTTGAACCCAAAATCAAATCATTTCTATGCATTTTGCAGACAGTGTTTGTAGAAAACCTGGAGGCTGAAGATTTAACAATTGAAGTTTGAGTCATGTGAATAGTTTGTTGTTGGAAATGCTGCTCTGTCATCTGGGCAAAAACATCTTTACTAAAAGAAAAAAAAAAGAGCAAATTAACTGTGATTTCAACATGAAATACTTAAAGTTTACAGATTTAGTTTTTGCACTGAATACCTGTTGACGCCCAGATGTCAACTTTCCCTTTTGTGTTGTGAATCGTGTTCCCGTTTCTGAAATCCACAGATGTTTTAACACTCTGACACAAACCCCACCTCCATCATAACAACAACAACAACGCTAGAAACACTGCAAATTGAAATTAAAAAGCATTAAAAGATAATCATGAGACCATTAAAAAAAAAAAAAGAAAAAAAAGTTAAAGAGTACATACACGTGTAAGGCAAATATATCATCTGTTCTATAAACAAAACAAGTAGCAGGGAGCTGTAATCATTTCTCTTCATCTGTCAAATTCACATTTACATTAGTGGAGGATAAAAGAATCACTCTATTTGATATCATCAGTACTCGAGTTGGATAGAGATTGAATTATCCACACAGTTGACTGTAGGAAGTGTGACGACTGAACAGAACAGAGTGAGAACGAACAATCCAGTCTTGAATTTTTTTTCTCCACCGCGAGGCAAGACATCGAGCTGTGTGTGTGTGTGTGTGTGTGTGTGTGTGTGTGTGTGTTTTGTGTTCAGCTTGCTCACGCTGCTACATCTGTACCTGCGTCAGTGTTCATGCCTGTAACCGATGTGTGTGTTTCTGTGTGTGAAATGGGAAGAGGTGGCGAGCGCCCCAAGGCCCAAGTCAGCCTCAGCCGATGCGGACTTCAGTTTAACAGCGAAGTCAGAGGCCAAATGTCTGAGCCTCATCAGCGTCTCCACCCAGAGCACCTGCGACAGAGCACAAAGCCCTCCTCATAACCATCACTTCTTCAAGTAATCCAGATTGATGATTCCAGTCCTGATCGTCACTATCGTCAACTGATGGATGGATGTCCAACGGATGGATGAACGGATGGATGCAGCTCGTCTGAAGGGGGAGGCGCGGGGGGAGAGAGAAAGTCAGGAAGCACCCAAAGGGAGATCATCAGGGATTCTCCCTTCCTGACTCTCCACCCCACTGAAGTGTTTTGTTTTTTGTTGTTTTTTTTTAGGGGGGAAAAAGGCGACAAACTTCCACCAGGTTGACGTGTTTCAGCACAAAAAGCCACGACTTGCAAACACAGGGAGGGATTACAGGACTTGTAACAGACCGAGTGACACTTGGAAGACAGTTCAGAAAAGGAGAGG
>NTHP01000104.1:34005-63381 GCA_003416845.1 Oplegnathus fasciatus
CATCCATTCCATGCCTCATTAAGACAAAAAAGGTCATTTTTTCTCAAAAACTTCAAACTAATTAATTATTTGTCTTCCTTATTTCTCAATCAAAAGTTGTCGTAGGGGGCAAAAAAAAAACAAAACTATTCTCATGCTTGAATGAAGAGCTGGACGCCCCCCCTCCCCCCTCCTGTGGCGCAGAGAGAACCAGCGACTTGCAGACATGGTTGAGTTGATCCATGTTGGCCGGTGTGTTTGTGGAGTTACTTCAGTGTCTTGGCATCTGGTGCGGGGTCAGCGGCTGGGGCTCTCTGGCTGGTGGGTTTGGCATCATCCTTGGCTGCGGGGCCCTGGGCGTTGGGGGCGGGGCTGGGGCCTGAGCTGGCCTGGCTGTGGGGCCGGCTGGAGGGCAGAGAGGGGTGCCGACGGCGACCGTCCCCGCTGGACGAGTGTCTTCTGCGGCCTCCTTCCTCCATAGGCGGCTGCAACCAGAAATAACCAGGGTGGAGATTAGATGCACAATCAGACAATCAGTGCGTTTACATTTACATTTAACCAGTAACCTGATTACCCTAGAAACCAGGTTACGTAGGTTAACACACCATGTAGCATACGCTCGAGTGAAAAACTCTTGAGGCGTCTTGCCAGGGTCGAAGAGTTCTACCCATCAGCCTTTACAAACTTTACTAAGAATATTCTACTTACATCAATTCTGAAATCTTCCAGACGTTTAAACTTGCTCAGGTACTCCTGCAGTTTGGGGTCAATCTCCAAGGTCTTGGCTTTGGAGTATTTAAGGAAGGCCCAGAACTTCTCCAGTCCATAAAGCTGGCCTGAGGACAGGAGACAGAAAAGGTGAGTCTGAAAATGAACCACCTAAAACTTAACCGGAAATTCTGACACTGAAAAACATCACAGAATCACACTGGTGCCTCCCAGTTGAGACAGTGTTTGTGATGTTTTAATGATACATTTTGGCTCCTCTGATCTGTGCACACTTTTTTCAGGTTTTCTCACCAGCCTCGTAGTCTTTCATGGTCTCCTCCTGGAAGTCCTTAAAGATGTCCGGCCTGAACTTCCTCTCTAGACCGTAGCTGTAGTACCTGAACAGGCACTCCAAACCGTACCTGCAACACACACACATTGAGTTAGAGAGAACTGAACACTGGAAAACAAACCATCAGAAAATAGACAAAGCAACCAAGTCAATGTCAAACTGTATACATCTGTATATCCATCCATCACTGGTCAAGGCTCCTACCTGTATCCTTCTTTCCCATCCTCCACCACCAGCTGCCTGAACTCCTCGTACATCTTCCTGTTGAAGTGATCTCGCAGGAAAAATGACCAGAAGCGGAAGAGTGTGTTCATCTCCTGCGACTGGCCGATTCCCAGCCGCTTCCGTTCTGTGATTGGTCGAGAGAAGAGAGAGATAAAGTGGACAGGATTACTTACAAATACAAGAGGAACAGGAAGATTTAAAAAAATTAAGACATCCAGTATCACTTTACCGTTAATAAATACTACTAAGAGTATCTGAACAGGATTTTACAGATATTTGAAGACAGAATAAATAATAAACGTGTTTACCGTTTAGGCAGCGCCGGCGGTACTTGTGGTAAACGTGTTGCGTGAAGCCGTTCTCCTTGAGCAGCTCATGTGATGGGTGCTGGAACTTGGGGAGGGATTGAGGTGTGCAGCCAATGTTACCCAGGACAGGGGTACCCTCTGATGGGCTGGCGTTAGAGCTGAGAGAGAGAAAGATGGAGGAGGGGATGGAGAACGGAGAGTGAGAACATTCAGTTTCACTTTATATTCATCAAGGAAAATAAGCCTTTCATTTTACAGTTTAGGAAGCCAAACATTGGGGTGGGATGGGAAAGACTTTTAAGAGGTTTAAGAAACTAAAAGTGATGTTTTAAAAACCAACAACAAACAATCAAAGACCCATTTATAGCCAGTTAGAATGAATAAAAGAAAAGCACTTTTTCTGCGATCTTGTAATGTTTCACAACTAAAATCAGTTTTGGTGCTGTCTAAAGCAAGAGTGCAGAGCAGCGAGTCTCACCTGACAGAGGCAGTACGGGAGCGATGCTCTCTGGAGTCCATCACCCAGCCGACATGACACTCCATGGGAGGGTTGGAGCTGTGTCGGGTCTTCCTCTTCCTGGGCGTCTGAAAGGTTCCAGAGAAAATTAACATCTTTAGTGGGCATTAACTGGCTACAAATGACTTTTATCCCCCCAAATCCCCCTAAAAGGCACCAATATAAGTTGGATTTCACCCTTACACGGCAGCCATCTTACCTTGGCATCTACAGGCCGACTTTCCTTCACCACTGGGTAGAAGCGCGGCGTCATTGTCTGGTCCTTCCGGTGAGGTGTGCGAGGCGTGCGGGGCGTCCGGGCACTGCGGTAGTTGGGCGAGTCAGGCACGGTAGTAGGGAGCGAGCGAGCTATTGAGGAGGGCTCAGGGGCACCGAAGAGTTTGTTTGCCAAAGCGTCTGTGGGGACTGAGGACGTGAGGGAAGAGATTAGTTGTGGAGCAGAAAAAAACAAACAGAGCTGTTAACACTTCTCCTCAAAGTGGAGCCTTTTTCTAACCACCTGCCTTACAAACTCAATATGCTTCACTTTTATCTCAGCAATCCTGAAAAAAAACTCTTGAAAGCCATTATAAAAGAGAAAATCTAATGTCACAACATCTGTGATCTAATAGCTTCATTTGTCTCTCAGTGTGCAAACTCGGAGCCACTGCTGATGATTCATGATGGACTGAAGTGAGCAGTAAAGCCACAGTTGTTGCCACTTCAACAGAACGACAGAGAGATGAAAGCGCAGCGTGTCTGCAAGTTTAATCAATGTGGATTTGCGGCTTTTTAAGATCCATTTAATGCCAGTTAGAATGAAAAACAAGACCACTTTCATCACTGAATAAAATTAAGAAGAGTCATTTTTGAAATATAGGAGCTGTCAGAAGGGAAAACAGCATACAGAGAAACTAAATACCATATCAGCTTGAATACAAGACGCCATTTTTCTCTGGAATTTATGTTTGAAAAAGTGAGGCCACACATTCAAGGACTAGATGATTACATATTCACAACAGCAGATAGTCTTTTTGAGTAGAGAGTTTTATCTCATTGCCATCTTACTACAGAATAAAAAATACTCCGTGATATCACAGTTTTAACTTGGAGTCACCTTGTCGGTGTATTCCAAGTAAAGACAGAAAGTTGATTAGGTAAATACATCTCATGTGTCTGTTTTATGTGTTTTTTCGTGTCCTTACTCTGCTGGGGTCGTGGGGGACCTGGAGGGACTTCCTGGTTGGGGTCGACAGGGGGTTCAGGGGTCAGGCAGTCGAACTGCTCACGGCTGATCAGGTGGACCTTCTTGAAGTTCTCCACCTCTTGCTGTAAAAAGGAGAAAAACAGGCGTTAATATGACAAAAACCTCTCCTTCCTACAACTCTGGTAGGAAAAGAGCTGTGGATTCTCAGTTTGTTTTGGCCAAATGATAAAACGGGTTTGTTGGCAATGTAGACGCCGATACACGTGGTGAATTATGCCAAAAACGAAGCCCAGTACACACCACATGAGACTTATTTTACAGAATCTCTCAATAAAAACTCATCAAAAACACACTGTACTGAAACTCCTTACCAAAATATATACCTTAAGAGTGAATAAAAGTAAATATAACCTGAGACAATAAGGGAAAAGTTAACACGTGGATCATCAACAGACCTTATCTGCAGTAATCTGGAGATTGAGATGCAACAGCAAAACATGGCTGCCAAAAACACCCTTTTCACCCTCATGTTGACGTCTCTTACTGATGTGACACGAGTACACCAACCAGCTGGGTCACATCAACACACAAACCCTGAATCTTCCACAAGCGAAGACCTCCTAATAACAAAACAGTTAACTGTTCCTCCTACAACAGCTCAATTTAAAATCTTACTATAAAAACACAGAACAACTCTCATGTACCAGCCGTGAACGTTTGATTATTTCACCAAGATTATCATGTGCGACTCACGCTCGCCCCTTCATTCCACCAAGTTTCCACAGATCTTTGAGCGTCCATCTTTAATGCAGCCCGTCCGCTCGACCCCTCAGGCCGAGGCCTTGCATGTGGGGTTTATTTATAAACAAGCGTCCTCTGTTCCACACGCAGCTGGATGCGTGCTGGTGAGCACGTGAAGGTCCCACAATGAGCTCAACAATGCTACAATGGGCAGCAATGACAACAAAAACAAAACAAAACAAAAACTTTCTGTTCTGTGTCAGGTTTCCATATCCAGAAACAGCTTCTAACTGAAGAAGAATAAATCTACTCATCATCTGGTCTTGGTCAGAAACACCTCCAATATGACACTGACATAACATGGAAGCCATCAGAAGAGCCTGCCTTGAGTTACGAATCACTGCAGGTTGTTATTTGATCCCAAAACTCTCCACTCATTTTTAGCAATGGTGAGGGCTCATGATTTATTTGTTATGACAAAAAATGTACCTGTGTTTATTTCCATTATTAAAAGACAGAAAGAAAATCAATAATACAAAATCTGTGTTAAAAGTAGTTGTTAAGAATAACAATTTCAGCACAAACAAACTTATTTAAAGTGATAGTGAAGCCTAATCAGCAGCGTTTGTGCTTTCTTCCTAATTTAGCTCAAAAGACATCAAAAACATCCAAAGAGGACGTCATCTCCTGTAAATGTGGTGGATCGGCGCGTGCGACAGCGTGTTTCAATTGCTGTTGTTTCAATATCCAGCAACTTGGCACTGCCATTGAAGAGGAGTGGGCCGACATGCCACAGGCCACAATCAACTCTGTGCGAAAGAGATGTGTCGCACTGCATGAGGCAAATGGTGGTCACACCAGATACTGACATTTTTGATCCATGAGACCCCCCTACCCAAGATAAAACTGCACATTTTAGAGTGGCCTTTTATTGTGACCAGCCCAACGCACACCTGTGTACTAATCATACCGTTTAATCAGCATCCTGATATGCCACACCTGTCAGGTGGATGGATTATCTTGGCAAAGGAGAAGTGCTCACTAACACAGATTTAAACAAATTTGTGAACAAAGTTTGAGAGAAATATACCTATAGAGTACGTAAAAAAAAGTCTTAGATTTTTTATTTCAACTCATGAAAAATGGGAGCGACAGCAAAAGTGTTGTGTATATTTTTGTTCAGTGTATATTTACTCTGATGATCTGATACCACTGTAAGACAACACATCCCCTTTATTAGTTTCTGAAAGAGGGTCTAATACAGTCAAGTTCCTGATTTTTATGGCTACTATGACTAAAGCTATGTTTGACATTTATCTAATACTATAACCAAAGTGACTCCTACCACAGCTGTTCAGACTGTATTAAGGTGACAAAGAAAAACCCAAAACTTGTCTAAAAATACAACAACTAAGAGTTTTTCACTTCTTCTAATTGTCTCTGTGACAGTTTCGGAAACTAACTGTTCCATTATGAAGATTTACAGGCCTTCAATAGCTCTACCTGGGGATGTTCTTGTTTGATTGACAGGTCTCTCAGCCTACCAGACTCAGCAGAAATGGTAAATAATCATTCATAGGTCAACCATAAACATGACCTCACCTTGATGGTGGCGTACTCCGGCTCGTACGTGTCGTCCCACAGGTCCTGCTCGTAGTAGAAGAGCCCGTCGTTGATCACCTTCACCAGCTCGCTGGACAGCTTGGCGCGCGACGTGTGGTGTCCCGTGCGGTCGCCCCCCGGGTGCTTCCTCAGGTAGGGCGGCGTCTGCGTCACAATCAAGATCTTGTTGACGTCGTGGTCGTCAATCTCGCCATCCGTTTCCTCGTCCGACCAGTCGGTGAAGGTGTTGCGCCGCCCGTCCATCTGCTCCATCTCCTCGTCGAACATGAAGTCGAGCTCCTCCGGCTCGTCCTGCTCCGCTCCGTCCTGATCAGAGTTACAAATCAAAACAAAAAGAGAAATTATTAGAAGTTGTTGGCCGTGTTCCCTTTTTGATCAACATGTTTGATCACTTGCAATTACTGAATTTAGTTGTGGAAATTATTAATAATAGTTTAGTAGCCAATTTTATGAGGTGCATCAAAAAGACACAAACACGCCTGCACATTGCAAAGTGCAAGAAATTGCAACGATTAATTGATGAGTTGATCTTCAGAAAACACAAAAGGACAACAATTCTGATCATCAGCTCATCTGAAGTTATTTATCAAGCGAAATGCCAAATATTCTCTGGTTCCAGCTTCTCAAATATGAAGATTTGCTGCTTTTGTCTATTTTATATCCTTGTGAATTGAAATGTTGGTCAGACAAAGTAAGCAATTAAGCGCAATTTCCTGACAGTTACAAGACTAAATGACTTATCGACTAAATGAAAGATGTAACTCCAAAAAGAACATAAAAAAAACTGAAGTCTGAAGTTCTGTTATTAGAATAATAATAATTAGAGAAATAGTTTGAACACATTTTCTTACTCACCTTATTTCCTGGGGTAGCAGGGGCGGGTGAGGGGCCAGGCTGAGGCACCGGGGAGCGAATCGGGTCGTCCTTTTCCTTCTGCTGCTGCAACGAGGGGGCCTACATCAGTCAACCAACACCGACCACACAGGAGGGGGGTGAGGAGGAAGTGGAGGAGATGATAGTGGGTATGAAAAGAAGTGAATGGATGGAGGAGCGAAAAACAGAATGAAAAGTTAAGAATAAGATGAGGAGAAAGTAAACTGTAGTTTTCTTGTGCAAAACAAGTGCATGAAATAGCTTTTTTTTTTTATTTAAAAAAAGGACAAATGTGTTGAATGTTTAATAATGTAATAAAAAAAAGACAGCATGTGGCTGCGATGATGAAATTCATTGGTTCTTCATAAACGATGCCTGATGGCTACTTGCCAGCATAAATGTGTATCGTTTGTAGATTATTTTCATTATCGATTAATCAATCATCATTTTTCACCAAAAAATGTCCATCACATTTTCCCCAGACGCAAAAGTGACATATTCAAGTTACTTATTTTGTCTAAACAACAGTCCAAAAATGTTTAAATATTCAGTTTATACTCATATAAAAACAGAAAAGTAGCAACTCTTTGGCATTTTTGGAATCGATTTTGTTTCTATAATAACTCATTTTCACTCAAATTCGATGATAAAGTGATAAAGAATTAGTTTACAGGCACTTTGACTTTACAGCAACAAGGCATCATGGTCTATGTAAAAACCACTGAATGGAAAACTCAAAATAATGATCATGTAAGTGAGGGGCTCTGAATTTCACCTTCTCTGCGCTGACCTTGGGTCTGGCCGGGGAGGGTCTGGGCCTCTTCTTGACCTCAATCCAGGACTCAGAGTCCAGGTCGGGGAGGCTGGCGGAGAGGCCCTTGGGCATCGTCTTGAGGTTAGAGGTGTCTGATTCAGTCTTGGTCTGGTGCTTTACAGGTGTGGAGGCCCTGGGAGACCCTGCAGACGACACGGAGGGTCACAGAGAACATATTATCATTTAATTCATTTTATTATCATCTTGAATCACGAAAAATAACATGTCATAGTTTGATTTAAATTCATAGTTTGTCCCATATTTCAGTTTCATTAACAGTAGATTTGAGCGCTCACCTCGGGGCTCCTCGTTCATCTGTCTCGGGACAAACTCGGGGCAGTTGATGAGCTGGGAGAAATCGGTGTGGGTTTGGTTAGGCATGGTCAGGCCCGGCAGAGGCCACTTCTCAGGGTCCACCTTCCGACGGATCTTCATGTCAATCACTTCCACTTCCTTGCTGTCCTTCAAAGACTGGCAGGAGAGATGATGGATCAATTAGTCTATATATGATACAGTCCTATCTCTGCATAAAGGATGTCCCTTAAAAAGGACATGAAGTGATACGTTTGTTCAAAGGCTGATCTGCTTTGCTTTCACACCACGAACGAACCGCACCAGCGTTTGCTTAGAACTTGACCGAGAACCTCCTTTTCAGGTCTGACTTTTGCGTTATTGTTTGACATTTTGGGAAGTACGCCTCATGTTTGTCCAGTAAATACGAAGCTACAGCCAGCAGCCAGCTAGCTTAGCTTAGCATAAAGACTGGAAACAGGGGGAGACAGCTAGCCTGGCTCTATTGAACGGTAACGCCTACCAGCACCTCTAAAGCTCATTAATCAACACATTATATCTTGTTATAGCTTTAATCCGTACAAAAACCTAAATGTAAAAACAACAATTCAACAACTATTTCTTGTCCGGGACCAGTAACTTCGTGGAGTCTCCGCTGGTTGCCTGGCAACTGGTCCTGGCCAAGAAAGTCGGGCACATTTTGAATAAGGGTATTTCCTGAAATGTCTAACTACTCCTTTAAAGTGAAGTTTTCAGAGCTGCTTCCTGATGTGTTTTCTGCACCGTCACTTCTTATTCAGCTGTGTCTTCATGTCTGGTGCAGTCAGGTTACTGTTACACAAGCTAAAGATGCCAATTCACTTTTCTTTTGACTTTTTCAATCCATATCTATCAGACCTTTTTCAGTTCTTCTCAGCTGTTACCTTCTGATCGTGCCTACTTTGATTCTAAGTGTGTTTTCTGAGTGTTTTAACTGAAACTATTGCTTGAATTCAATTAACTTTGGGTAGAAAAACAGTTGTTCTGACACTGTTTAAAACCAGTTCGGACTCTGTGGACCACATTATCACCTCTGATCATCTTTCTCCACCTTCACTGGTCACTTTTATACGATGAATCAGCGAGTCAAAGAAATGTGCTTACTTCCAGGATGAGGTTGACGTCGGTGGTGAGGGCCTGCACTCTGTGGAAACTGGCGATGAGTCCGACGTGCAGGAAGCCCTCCTGATCCATCTTCCTCCGCAGGAAGAAGTCACGCTCCAGGTTGTCCAGGCTGAAGTAGTACTCACTACAGGGGACAGAGAAACAGACAGACAGGGAAACGTATGGTCAACATTATCCAGTACATACTGACAAATCAGCTGCTTGTTGCTGTTTTCTCACATCTCCGTTGCGTCTAACATGGGAGGGGACCAAGACGCAAGGAAAAGACACAACTTAGGTAAATGAAAAAGACAGTTAAGACAAATGAGAAGCACCCAGTCAGATGATAAGGAGAAAGAATGAAAACAGGAAGAGACCACACAGGACTGCATTGATGAGATAGAAACCATTTAGTGAAAACACTGGAAACAGACTGGTTTTCAAGTGTGTCACATGTAACCAAATACCTTTCAGGGAACCACTAATAAAAACCAGACAGAAGACCGTACAGATTTTAACTGAAGGGGGCACTGGGTGCACACGAGGAAACTGTTAAGCTCCTTCAGTTGGGTGCCAAAAAACACTACTGTCTCAACACACACAGCGTCTTCATCTGCCAAACTCTGCCTCCAAACCTGTTGCGCAAGGGGCAGAATTTAGGGGAGATGCATATTTTTGTTTCTAGCATTGTTATATTCGTTGCATGTTAAATAGTTTTGTTTTAAAGTGTCAGATTATTCATAAACACAGCAGTGATAAAAAAAAAATGCACCACTGTCACAACTTATTCTGTTATGTGAACTGGTGACTGGTTCGATAAATTTAGCTAAATTGACATTTGATTATTATGTTAAACTGTAGCCATATAGCAGGAAGATGAGAGTATATTTGCATTTATTTTACATTTTAATCAAGAAGAATCACAAAACATCTCATCATTTAGGGCAACTGTTTCTGATGGCAAAGATCTGCTGAATATAAAGTTGGTTTCTGCTTTCGTCATATTTTGGTTTCTTTTCTTGCTCAGATAATGTGACGAAAATTGAATGAGAACCGGAATTGATGAGCAGAATCCAAAGTGATCAAATCTAAACAATAACCAACCCTATTGACCATCTCACAGTGTTTCTGCAGTGTTCACCAGATTTAATACCACATAGAAAGCAATTTAATACCTTTTTCATGGTCACACTGTAAGTAAACAACTTTTTCTTGCTGTTACTACTCCGTTAATGGCAAATAGAAAAATATTTTATACCTAACATTACTGCAGGCAAGAAAAATGTTCAAGACCTTTGTAAATTCAACTTCACTTTACTTTTTAATACCTTCTAAGGAGTTTTTTGGGAGTACTGAATTCAGTGCTTTTCAAGACTTTAAGACCGGCAGATACTACAGCTTCCTGAACAGATGGCAAGCTTGTAGTCTGAACTGTACAACGGTGATCGAGTAAATATTTGACTTAAGCTTCAAATGTACCGTCTCTACAGCAGTGCCTGGGACAAAGAAATGTGTAACAGTGACCACGTGTTTATTATTTTCTCTCTTTTTTGTTTCAATGCTGAGATCAGAGTTGTGAAAGTTCTCTTCATTGATGTTTAGTCAGAGAAGAGACATGAAGAGCTCATCACCTCTACAGCACGTCTGCAGGTTCGATCTGACTGCAAAAAAAATCGTGTATTTGTTACCGTGCTCAGTGTTTTACAGGAACGAGACAAAGGCAGCGCTACGAGAGGAGGTAAACTTACATCTGCCTCTTGATGTAGTCCTTCAGCAGGTCCTGGTCGACGGAGTAAAGGTCGTTGCTGCTCATGTTATCGTAGTAGTAGGTCACCGTGTTGCTAAACTTCTGGCCGTAGGATCCCTCTTTCATATCGTAGGACTTGTAGCCGTAGTGGTAGTCATAGTGGCCTAGACAGGACAGAAACAGTCAGTTAGACAAAATATTTCAATGCCGTTAAGACCATTTTTGACAGTGGTAATGTGTTTTCTGATCCTTCTCATCGAATTAGTGTTTTCTCTTTCTTCCCTAGTGAATCTTTTTCTGTTAAGCCAACCACAAGTGTTTCCTTCTGCAGCCAGTAGTTAGTATTTGATGGCCTGAGTTAACACTGTGTTGCTAAATTGCACCACATTTTGGTTTAATATTAAAAAAAAAGGCACAGTTCCATTGTGGATTAGGTTGCAAGCAGATAAATTACCTTTGTTAAGCTTTGAGTCTAACCATTCCTTTATTGAAACCTCTCTCCTGTCTGATGGAAATCCAGCCATCATTGCCAAAATTTGTTTAAATTCAAATTTGAGGAAAAGTCATGGGAGAGGGAGAGCGACAGACTACAAGAATTAAAGGCTACAGAAGAAATAAAACTGCAATCAAATTGTTCTGTAAGTACAATATAAAAAGAAAAAGCTTCTTTTGTGTCTGACTTATACTTATATAGATATATTTATATATACTTTTTATATACTGTGCCTGCTTTTATGTCTGTGCTTTGCATGTTTTACTTGCATGTGTCTAATAATACAGCACAATGTTGTCTTATTTAGTCCATATTTCTATTAACAGTAACATCCCTCATTTCATTCTTTTGCATGTGTTGTATGTGTTAAACAGCACCTGACAATGTAGTTCAATGGTGTCCTGAATTATGTTTTTATTAACATTAATATTCCCTTGTCTTTTTCTTATTGTTAAATAACTTTGTAATTTCAATCTTGTATTATTATATTCTGTTTTAGGGTGACTTTGTAACATCTGTCCAGAGACTATAGCCAGATGACAAACAGCCTCTTGGCTAACTCTGGCACATTTACAGCCATGTTTATTAATGCACACTGTCCCTGTTAAATAAAATAAACATCCAAGTTGTATTTGAAAAAGAAAAAAAAAAGACCTATCACAAAGAACTGCAGCTCCTGAGCTTGTGGTTTCAGTCCATTCCAGAAATTAATAAGAAAAACACAAAAATATCATAAGAATCACATAAAAAGAGCCTGTTTGTGTGAGTGTACCGAGTATGTACAAGCACACGCATGCGAGAGCTGAGTAAATACACAAAGACAAAGTTCATCTGCTCAGCATTAACTCTGACCGTTTCTTCAGTGCTGCTCAAAGTCAACAACGTGTCCTCAAGGAGACCGAAGGGACGTAAAAAAACTCTCATTTCTTCCTCCAGGTTTGTTTGTAATCTTTGTTTTCTCTCACACTTCTCTTCCCTCTTATGAAATTTTTAAAAAAACGGTACCAGTGCTTTCTCTGCCAGGGTCTGGGGAGGGGAGTGAGGAGGGAGGAGGCCGCAAACAGAGAGAGTGAGTGAGTGAGTGAGTGAGTGAGAGGAGGGCAGACAGTAAGGAAAGACAATGTGTAGGAAAAGAGAGTGAACAACAGGGAGGAAAGAAGGGAGAATCCTGCCAAAACCAACAGGCCTTCGGGGAAACCTGCTTCTCCTGCTGGATCCAAGCCCCTTTCCTCATTCCAACACTCTCTGGTTGTTATTGCATTTTTTTTGTTTTGTTTTTCACTGTAGCCTCAGTGGGGCCGGTTTAGGGTCACCAACCACCCAGTTCGCGAGCAGAGTCAGCCCAAAATGACCAAAACTATACATAACACAAGGCTTTACAGTTCTGTCAGACTGGCCGGAGACTATTTTGTCACACACGCTTGATTTTGTTGGGCAAAGTTGAGCCTTTCTACCTTGCAGCAAGAAGAGGATAGAGAATTATTTAAAGGAGCAGTTTGATATTTGGGGTGCATTTTCTTCTTTTGCCGAGAGTTACATGAGAAGTTTGATACCACTCTCGTGTCTGATTACTAAATCCTAAAGACTGAAAACAGGGGAAACAGCTATCCTGGCTCTGTCTAAAGTTTATAAAAGCACACCTACCAGCACTTCTAAATATTGCTAATTTACACGTTATATCTTGTTTGTTTGATCCAGGGAAAGAAATAGAGTAGTTGTTGTGTGATGCAAAGACTGGACTGTTGCTCTGAGTGTCTCACTGCTTGTTCCAGGGGATGGGGGTCTGATTGCCTGTGTGTAAAAGGCTGTAAGCACTTGCACTTGTTGGATGGTACTTCATTGGATGATACCCACTGTGGGTCTTAACAGGGCTTTAAGTAGCCAAACTAATGCCACCCCACTGATATTGTGTTACCTCTTTTATCCACAACAGCTCTTTACGTTTAAGGTTGTTGTTTTGTGACTCGTCCCCACATCAAAACAATAACGTGTGGTGCGATTAACTACTCAACCAACCCTGCCTCCACTCCACTTCCCAAACTAGGCCTCTGTTCCTAAAAGACTGCGATGTGGATGCTTGTTAGTACGTTGTCAAGCTACACAACTTCTCGATAGTATATTGAAGTTTCTAAGTTTCTTACCGAGGAAGTATTTCTATCATTATCAGTGTTTATATCATTTATAAACGATACTAGCCTTTACCCAGCATAAAAAGGTTAGAGTGTTTTTTGTTTTGTTTGCTTTGTAGCTTCAATGCTGAGATCAGAGTTGTGAAAGTTCTCTTCATTGATGTTTATTCAGAGAAGAGACATGAAGAGCTCATCACTTCTACAGCACGTCTGCAGGTCAGAGCTGACACAAGAAAAGTTTAATTGCGTTTAACGAAACAGTCACAATCTTACCATTAAGATATACAGTATAGTATAGATATATCCTGTGTTTCAGTTTGTACATACTGTATCTGTGAACCGTTCAAGTGTCAACGTCACAATGACACATTCTTGCACATTTGTCATACTGGTGAGTAAATTCACTGGTACGAAATGTTTCCTGTGGTGACTGACACACAAGCAGCACAGTGGTGAAATCCTCACCAGTGCCTTCGTGGGCCAGTATTATTTCAGGAAACAAAAAAAAAGAGGGTCATGACCACATAAGGCCAAGAAAAGAAAGTTCTATTTTCTAAACATTTTTTGAGGAAAGAAAACTGGCGGTGAAGTTGTATTTTTAGTGTTTTATATTCGTCTTTCTATAAGTGAAAGAAAAAGCAACACATACCTCTCCCACCTCTGCCTCGTCCCCGGCCTCTTCCTCTACCACGCCCGCGACCTCTGAACCCTCCGCGGAACGGCGCTCCCTCGCTCTTCACGCTGGACACCTCGTCGTGGTCGTCACGCCACTCCCGCTCGTACTTTTGACTGTGCCAGTCTGCAGGGAAACCAACAACCTTCACGTCAGCACAAACACATCCACACACTAGCAGAACAAAACTGATATCAAATGGAGTTTAGTGCAAATAAAGTTGTGAAAGCCAAACAGAAAATTGCAGACAGTCTGGTTGAATTATTGCTGTTTTTAATCAGAAAGAGATTAACTTTTAACTTGTAATGTTAGGCACACCAACAGAACAAATGCCTTCTTGGCCGCCAACACATTTCATTTCCTTGGTGAATATAAGAAACCAAGTTATTTATACAGTGAACATTTAAATAACTGAGCTATCAAAGCAGAAGTAACAGATTAGTAGGAGCACACACAGATCTCTCCACATCCTGCTGCTGAGTCACGCTGTCTCAACCAACGTGCACCATTAGATCAACAGATGCAGTAACAGACACATTAAATCTGCTGTCACTTGATATCACAAGTCAAACAGCATGAGCCAATAACTCCTGGCATTTAAAGCTTCGTGTAAAACCAGCTGGGTGGGATTTCT
This sequence comes from Oplegnathus fasciatus, assembly GCA_003416845.1. NCBI lineage: Eukaryota > Metazoa > Chordata > Actinopteri > Centrarchiformes > Oplegnathidae > Oplegnathus > Oplegnathus fasciatus. The sequence continues at coordinate 48,442 of NTHP01000104.1, forward strand.
TCACGTCACTTCATTTCCAGAGACTTTCCTCACTTTCCCACTTTTTTACTCTGTGGCAGCCAACATTCACTACCCGACGCCCACCGTGAGTGACCTGAACACATGCTGCCTCGCTTTGGCGCACAGTGACGCCAGTGATGGGTGATGACATCACAGACTGACCTCTGAGGTCGTTCCTGGCGTTGGGAGGCAGGCGGGGGTTTTCGTTCTGTCTGCTGTTGTTCCTGGAGGCCGAGCGCTCCCTGGGACCCTCGGACTTCACCTCGATCATCAGGGGAACCCACTTCTGCTTGTTTCCTGTTTGTAACAACACAGAGAGGCATCACAGTTAGAAAAGAAAAACATGAATTAGTCATTTAGTCCCTTTACTGAATTAAACTTTCAGAGTTTAATTCAGTTTTAAACTCTGAAAGGTGTCTGCAGGCATCACTTAAACCTTTTCATAACAAACAGACTTTTTTCAACACTTTCAGTTTTGTATCATTAATATATTAGCAGGGTAAGGTGAACTTTTCTGCTGAAAATGCACTTTAACTTTGTATGTTTTGAGCATTTTTCCTGGTGACAATCTCATTATCAAAAGCAGCCAAACCAAAAACCTTATTAAAAAGGCTGTTACCAAATGCTGGCTTCAGAGAAACACCCCTACTACGGACCTTTTCATTGGAAAAGATTACTAACACATTTCAACTATAGAAAAACAAGGGCTAAGAAATACTGGATGAAATTGGCTCATTACTCTGGAGGAAACAGACCCTCGTTTCTGTCTTTTTTGAGAAACATTCTTTATTTCTCCTCATCATTTTCGACACTAAGGGGCTACATTACTGTGCAATGAACTGTGTATCCGTCTGTGTGTTGGTGACCCCCTCCTAGTCCGTATCTTTTTATGTTAAATGTTATTAAAAAAATTAAATATTTTAAAAATGCAGCTAAACAACCAACTAAGTTTAAGTTAACCCCTAACCCTCAAGACCTTTGAGGCGTTTTTTGTAATTTTTCTTATATTAATTTTTCTTTTCTTATAGGCAGATTCTAAATATAAGATAGGAAATATACAAGATAGGAAAAAAGATAAATCATGTGTTAAACTTTTTCTCCACACAGCTCTGGAAGCAGTGATCTCACTTATAAAGAAAATGAGGTTTTGCAGCCATTGTCATTACCTCAGGTAAACTGAAAGCATCAATTTATTTGACATTTATTGTCAATGTTAATACTCAATGGCACAATCTCACAAGTAGAAATCAAATGCTTATGTTAGATTTGATTAGATAATGAAAATAAATATGTCAAACCTTTCTAATCACTACTTATGAAGACGGATAGGAAGCCAGTTTGGTAGATAGACTGGTAGATACAGTTTCAGTTTACCAGACAGATGATGTTTCGGGATAGAACAGCACCTCTGTATACTGGATAGTTTGCTGCTTTTCACAGCATTTAGTCGCTGAATGTGATAAATGTGCAACTTTTATTGGTGAAACAGCACTACGTGCTGCAGTACCTCTGCTGGCCAGCAGGGTGCATCAGTGATCTGCTGTTTAAAACAACATCTGGCTGTAGGGGTGTTGTGTGGATGTGTGGGTGAGTGTGTGACAGATACCACATGCAATGGGAGAGAGGAAACGACAGCCAGTTTTAAGCGACGTGGCCCTGTGTATTTGCTGACTGAGTAGGTAAAGCAAGGAGGGAGAGAATAAAGGGAGAAAAGCACTACAGTGTATTTATACAGTAACAGATATTTTGACAGCAGCAACATGGGAAGTCAGTTTGTGGAAATGCTCAAACTGCGAGATGGCTGACCAAAATTTCGGACCTGCTCAAAATCCATCCGACAACACAAACAACAGCCTAACTTCCTGATTCTAAAATTAGTCTTGGGCAACCAATTTAGGGTTTAAATCTGTCTTAATCTGCTCGGCCCAGCACGAGTCTTCAAGTGATTTTTTGTTTTGTTTTGTTTGTTGGTTTTTGGCTTCAATGCTGAGATCAGAGTTGTGAAAGTTCTCTTCATTGATGTTTAGTCAGAGAAGAGACATGAAGAGCTCATCACCTCTACAGCACGTCTGCCGGTTAAATCTGACTGAAACATCTCCATCAGTCGACGGAAGAAAAGTTTTGGTTTTATTGTTTTTAAACAAAACAGACTTGATATTAAAATATAACGCAAGTATATATTTATGGTCATTAGTCCAAAGTACGCTGTATGTATATGACCTTGTTGCCCTTTTAAAATTCGATTATTACAATGAGGAAATATTTATTTCAACTGTCATGGAAACACCTAACTAGGCTATCTTGTACTCGCATTAAAGTCACATCTGGAGTAAACATATCTCTATTAAAAACTGCACTGTATTTGATATTAAGAACTTATACACGGTTAAAGACTGGCTTTTTGTTCTCTCCCCGTTAATGTTGATGTTCTGAGAATCAGCACAGCTGACAGTTCAGTTTCATCAAAAGTGAGCTGGGAAACTTTGGGGTTTTTGGGAGAGTAATGGGGTAAAACGTGTTTTTATGTTATGTTTAATCAGAGCAATCACAGTGCTAAAGCTATTTGTGTCCATGCAAGTGTATTGACTGTGCTGCACTCACTTCATTTATGTCATCCTTTCCAGGTGCTATTAGTCATTTTTTCCAGCTTAGTTTAACTGACACTGTGGTCAACATGTTCATCTTCAATTTTGATTTGTCAACCAAGGACTATTAGCTTTAGTGGTTACATTCAGTCATACCTTTATCAACAGGGAATCACAAACTTGGACTTTTTTGTGACCAATTAAGGTTATTAGGAAAAACCAGCAAAGAGAGATGATGATTAAACAATAACAGGGAAACCCCCAAAGTCTTACTGGAGTATTTTCCAGAAAATCGAAAGTGTTTGAGCTGCCAATAAGCTGTTGCATTAGCGGTTCAGAATAAATACTTACATAATTCCAATAACCTCTTTAGCAAGTACTATAAAATGCTTTAAGAGGCCAAAAAATTGGACAAAAGTATCAAATGAACAAATATAGATATACAGAAGTCTATACTTGGTTGAGGCTGTATTGCTCATTAGAAAGGCCATGTTTGTTACCTCATTGAAAAAGAATCCTCTGTATGATGGCCATTTTGGGACATCTCAAACTAAAGCCGCTCTCAGGTGTAACTGTTTGGACGCTAACATTTAGCACGTGCTCCTGTTTAGTCTTCATCAATTTGCCTTTTAGCATGCTAACATGCCAGCTGTCCGATCCATATTCACCTTTTTTCTTCGGTCCGTTCTTCTGGGAGTCGTCGTCGCCGTTCTTCTCCTCCCCGGAGTCGTCTGACTTGGCCTTCAGGTTCTCCTTGCTCTCCTCGATGCTCTCCCTCTTCTCCTTCGACTCCTTCTTAGCCGTCGTCGTCCTCTTAGGAGCCTGGAGGGGGGGGAAACAGGTTGAGACAGATTTAGAAAAGAGCTGGAGAAACAGTTAGCGTCCATCAAAGGAGACTTTAACCTATTCAAACAAGAGAAGAATTATGGGGGCACAAAACTATTTTGGATAACACATTTTTACGGGAAACGGACATTAGTGCCACAGATACAGTTATATGCTCACATATTCACATACTGTTATTTTCTGATTTTGCAGCTCAAAATCTGCTCCACATATTTGTAGGGGTTAAAAACATGCACAAAATTACAGTCAGGCCATAAGCCGTTCACTTAACCCCTCCCCCCGAGCAGTGACTGTCCAATGCTAGCTCAGCAACGTAACTAGCAGGCAATATAGAGCTATGTTAGTTATGCCAAGCTTTGGATTTCTCTGCATGCCAAAGTGGTGGGCATGGAGCTCTGGTAAGACAGACACTTGTGCCGTGTCTCAATTCGCGTAGTTCCGTACTTACACTTGCTATTTTGAGTGCATAAGTGCGTTCACGCTGACAATTATGGTAAAATGCAGTGCACTATGAGTAGCCCCATGGTGTACTCATAACGGTCAAAAAGTTGAGTGTGGAACGCTGGACACTTCTCACCCTCAATGGTCGCCATCTTGGCTACGTATCGGAAGGGGAGGGGCCACCAAACTATGAAAATGGCGGCTGAGGAAGCTGCAGCGGTTGTGATCGAAGCAAGTAAAAGTAAAAGCATGTTCATTTTTATTTATTTTTAATAAATTTGAGGTCAAGTGAGCAAACAAGCCGGCACATATTTTGGCAGGCGACAATCACGGTCAAATGTTGGCCGATCATGCTCCGCCTGGTTGCAATTCGCCATTAAAAATAAGAAGAAAAGGTCAAATGTTAAGACGGCCATGTTCGATTTGAGACAACACTGCCCTGTCGAAATTCACGCGCTACGCGAGTAAATATTCAGAAGTATCCGAGTTGAGACACAGCAGTAGTATCCAAAGAGTTTTAAGGGTGCTGTCTTTACTTTTAGCTTTTCCAAAACCATAAACTTTAACTTTTTGCCTGTGACATGTAGGCTTTAGCCTCAGTCATTGAGCACGATATCACGTATGTAGCCAGCAAAAGCATATTTAAGACCTTTACAGGCTTGTTTTGAAACGAGCCGGCCAACTCACAGAGCTAACGTCAACTTAATTAGCCAGCTAGCTGATAAAAGCTGCTAACAACAATTGTCATTTCAGCCAGCTAGAAACGAGAAGCTGCTTCTGTCTACCTCTGTGAAATCAAAGACTGATTGTTTCATAAATTACAAGGTATTTGGAGTGTTAAATCTGCGTAGCAACAGTAACTAAGGCAGGGGCGGGGCTTAGTGAACAGTCGACCGTTGCAAAGTACTGTACGTTTCTTGGGCAATATCAGAGCATGTATAGCACAGGAAAATATAACCTTGTCCACCAGTCACTGCACTCAGTTATATATTCATCATACTAGTACACAACCGACATTCATGACACCAAACTTGGCATTTATAATCTGTAATGAAAGTGTAAAATATATACATAAATCCAATGAATTTGAAAAAAGAACTGGTACAGATATATAAATATATTTTACATTCAGAATAGGAGGTTTCAACCAAACTAAGAGAAGAAGCATTTTATCCATTCAGGTTGAAAGTGCAAAAAGAACCTCCTCGGGGCCACAATAAAAGTGACCGGGACAAAGCAGACTTTGCATGTGGTTTAAACTTTTCACTATCTCGTCTTTTGTTCGGTCTCATTATAATGTTTGACTGCAGCAGAGCAACACAAGTACTACCACTAACGCGCAGTAACGGACACGGGGTAGTTCACCATACATGAATTGCCTTTGCTGGTTATCTTCACTCGCAGAGCTGATATCGGAGTTTATTCAAATCAAACGGAGTTCAGCCGCTCATCTGTGCCACGGCGGCTCAGCTATCAGCAACACACATATCTGCATAAGTGTGACACTCCTGAGGGGTTTGCATAGGAGTCGTGCAAAGCGCCCAACTCAAGTTGAGTGAACTAACTAGAGGAACTACACACTTCAAGCCCCAAACCATTCTGTCCACATACACACACCTTGACATGCTCAGCCTTCAAGGCATCGTATCGCAAACTAATCTAATCACACTGAACTCAAAGACCCACTTCAAACATGCAAGTAGTTCTTAACAACATTATTAACAGTGAGTCTCACCAAACAGCAAACGGCAAAAGGAGGCACAAGCATTTCTGTTACACTTACAAACCTTGCCAAAATATAACGGTTTAAAAATGACTGTCTTTAGACTGATGGAGAGATGATTTCTGAAAGCTGAAGGAACACATTTCAATTGCAACTAAAGCAAGTATTTGTACTTCTCAGAGGTTTCAGGGCTTCCGATCCTTGCCCTCCTTACTTTTGGTTGCTTCCAGGGTTAAGACCGATAACTCAGTGAGTAATGACATGTTAGGGCTTTTAATCTAATGCTCTTTAATATTTTCCACCTAAGATGTGAAGGAGGATCCACCCAGGCTACATATAAAACTGCCTGCAGAACCTACAATTACATTTTATTTTATTTATGCACTTTATTTTTATTATTCCCAATACGGTTTCTGCTAAATATGTGTATTGTGTTCTACCCTGTTCACACAGGGAATATGCAACATTGCTGACTTCACTTATCCGTTAAAGAAATAGCCATGGTAATGTTTGGACTGTTACAGAAAGGGCCACAATGCTGGTGGGAGAGGGGAAGCGGTGTCACTGCTGGAGAACATTGTTGTCTGTTTCTCACAGGCTGCATGAGTGATGGATTTTAAAACTTGCTTGGAGCCTTAATTAGTGCTCGCCCCCGCTTCTCACTAGTGAATATCCTAATAAATTGTCTCATCAGTTTCATTATTTATTAGACTCTTGCTGTATATTTATAATGTCTGACAGTACACAAACACAGAAAATTAATCCTAACTGCTCACATGCTGTATGTAAAATGTTTTGTTGGACATTCATACTTTAATCCAATCAAAAATAAATGGAGGACATGCTATTTTGATTGTTATTGTGGCTGTGCAAGGACTTTTTTGGTTTGTTTTTACCTCTTCTGCCCCACACTGCGAGGGGGAAAAGTTATTTTTAAAGACTGATTTGACATGAGAAGAATCTCTTCTACAAATTAAAACTGACGCATTCAAAGCATTTCCTGGTTTATAAAAGTTGTGTAAAATTTCCGTCACACACGTAACGAGGTGCATGTCTAAGAGGGCATTTACAGTAGCCCAAAAGAAAAATGGTTAATATAGATGAAGGTTAAGTAACCTGTGGACTAAATGCTGAGCCAATATATACATTTGGTGTGAAAATGGCGCTTTAATCTTGTCGTAAAAGAACTGAATATTAAATTTAACCTTAAAAAAGGAGGTAAAGAAGGAGGAGGACGATTAAACAGACAGTGATGCAGTCCGGCTTTTGATAACAGGCTCAAGAATTCAACAAAAAAAAAACCCAACTGAGTCGAGCTGCTAAAAATATGTTTGGAGCTTTAAACATCACAGCAGGTCGTGAACTGAGCCCAAATGTAGCTTAACTGGTTTATAAAACATCAGCCAAGAGCGGAACATAGAAATGCTGACAGACACCTAACCAACATATCAAAACCTGCCCAAGTGCAGTAACTTAAAGTCAAACTTAAATTTATACACTGTATGTATACATCATTGATGTTCGTTTAGACTTTATGTGCTCTTACTTGCTCAAAATTGTAATGACCAAAACTACAATATCAATAAAACAAACAATATCTGCTTAGTGCTTAGTCCCATCTTTAATTTAAACCCTCTGTGTGTTACTTTGGAAGTGTAAGCTTATATTAATCTTGATTAATCTAATGAATAATATATATTAATGTATGGATTTGATGGTGGTATGATGTCGCCTACACAAAGCAGTGCTAAGGTTAGCAAGCTAAGCTAACTAAATTCCACTTTCTGAGTGGAAAACAAACATATCAGCATGACGGGTCCTCCCGCATGTTGTAAAGGGAACAAGCAGTTTGAGGTTTCCTTACACAAATGTCGACTTTAAGCAGGCTTTAACTGATTCTACCACATTGTTTGATGTTTCTTTCTTTGTGTGGTGTTGAATTTTAGGAAGTTTAACTTGTCACAGGTATCATGAGTAGGTAGGCAGGCTGCAGGTTTCATGGGCTGCAGGTTGAACTTACAGTGAATCTCCATGAGTCTCTGACCTGCCTGACAGTCGGCGGGCAGGACACGGTCCGTGTCACTGCCTCAATCTGAACAGAGGGAGGGAAGAGCAGTTTAGAGAAGACAATGAGGTGGACCATGATGTACACACACACATACACATTCATACTGTATGTAGAAAATGTACACATAGGTGTACAAACACTAAGCTCGTTTCAGGCCCTAAAAAGTCATCAGCGAGACCTTCCAAGCCCCTGCAGTTATAATGTGGAGTGAAAAAAACTTAATTATTGCCTCTTTAAAAGCTCTTCTGAGGGCATTACGCTTCTTCCTGATGCCATCAAACATACTGAAAACGCCAAGTGGATGCTGCACAAGCTGTGGATAATAAGAAGCATCTGCTGCATCTACTGAACTCCCTCTGGGTTTCATAAAGTACATCCTGTATCATCTCAATGGCTAAATGGCTAATGTTGTGTCATTACATCAAGACAGGCATACATTTTTTTGGTTTATTGCTTCGCATTCTGCACAGATGGGAATAAGGGCGGATTATTTTTAGTGAGGACAGAGAAGTGTGAAGTGACAGAAATGTACCATTAAGGGTAGACAACTGTGTTTAAAGCTCAGGTGTGAGTGGCGGAGTGTGTTTTCTGAATCAATAAAGACTTGTGGTGTAACTGCTGAGAAAATGTCGACAGTGCGGACATCAGCGGGATGCTGATTCATTCTTCTTCCACCACAGGAAGGTACTGATGAAGCTTCTGTTACAGTCACTTTCACAACCAAGCATTAAGGATCCTGAACATGGCGTTACAGTATAAACCAACCAAACGCCACAAGAAATCAACACTACACTGACAGTCTTTTCTCACTCTGCACACAAAACAGACAGCAAAATGGGGTGATAACTGATGAGACAAATAGACAAATAGTTTGTTACCATCATTGTTGTAAAAAGCGACAACACACAAGAGCCTGTCCTGCGCCACGCACTGTGGACTGAACACAGCCGTGTGCTGGTATATGACGTTTTTCCAGAGGATTGTAGGGGAAGAGGGGCGCTTTCTTTTAATGCCTGTGTGCAGTACTTATGGGTGGACACGTGGGTTTGCTTACTTAAACCTGCTGCCACTAAATACCTGTTTGATCATGCCAGTTGGTGCAGAGGGCACATGTTTGATTGTTAAGACAGAGAAGGTGAGGAAGTTATCCTTGCTTTGTGCAAACATGTATTTTAAAGGTCACCTCAAGCTAACGTGAGGCTTCAGTAAGAGGGAATTTCATACTAAAAAGGCTGTTTTGTTGGAAGTTACCCATTTGCTTTGTCTAACTCAGACTGTTGAAGCCTTATATTAGCTTTGGCTGAACCAGATGTGTTTTTGCACAGAAGAATTGCTGTAGATTTCGCCTTCTACCTCTTTCTTGAGGCCAGGAAGTATTGTATTAAGATAGACTTGAAAAAAATCAGAAGCCATTCTTTAAAAGGGTCAGTTCACCAAAATTATAACAAGAGTAAGGCGGTGCTTTATACTGCGTGATTTTCGTTATCAGTTAATCTTTCAATTAATCGAATATTCATTTAATTATCCATTGATCTTCCAGTTACTTTCTTAATTAATGGTTTTGTCTAGAAAATGTCACAAAACAGTGAAAAATCCCCGTTTCTGGAGCCTTCAAATGTCTTGTTTTGTCTGATCAAAAGTCCAAAACCCAAAAGTTATTAAATTTACTATATTTGACACAGAAAAGCATTCATTTCTCACATTTGGCAAATGTTTGGCATTTTTGCTTTAAAAAATAACCAAAAGAATAATTTGATTATCACAAAATAGTTGCAGACTAATTTTCTGCCAATCAACTGGTTGATTAATCAGTTAATTGCCTAATCGTTGCAGCTCTAATTTAATCTACAATGTCCAACAATGATGAAAAATTTAAATCACAGCTCGAGGTGATATCGTCAAATTGCTTGTTTTGTTCGACCGGCAGTCCAAACTCAAATACATTCAGTTCACAAAGATATAAAACAGAGAAAATCAACACATCCTGATTCATGATCAACTGATCAAAATTGTTGTCAAAAGTTATTTTCTGTTGATTAATTAGTCCAACAACACAACGGGGGTGAATGAAAGTTTGTATTTTGGTGCCGTAAAGACACATCTGTCACACCAAAATGCCACTTGAGTGTTTCTTATGCTTTAAAATGTTCATATCCACACCAGCAACTATTCTACTATTCTAATCTATTCAAGTTACAGAATCGCCCCCTCAGATAAACATACTCTTAATGTAGAAATGTTTATTGTCAAGCTTTAAAACGTAGACAACAGGACATTTTATTATGTGAAGTATCAGGTTCAACTTTCACCACAGCACCAAACTCTAAAGCACAACCCTGCAATCAAAAGTATAAAAATAAATAAATAAAACTGACTTGCAATCAAAAAGCCCTCCCTTATCAAATTTCAGTGCCTATTTCCCAGCGTGCATCTGTAGAATTCAGCGACTGATTTACAGCTTTTAAATGTTACGTGAACTCCTGCCCTCTAAGAATAGCAGCAGCACAGATCCAGGGGTGGTTTAATGAAGGGGATCCCTAAAAGGACATCCCTTCCCAGGCCTTGGCCACCGTCCCCAAACTCCACCCCTCCCACCTACGATTCCTGCCACCGGACCCGCCGGTTATTCCTGGCTCTGATGATGTGACCCACATTTTCCTGCTCGGGGACACGCACCCTCCCTCATGTTTGCTCAAACCTGGCGGCCTAAAAAAGGGGAGGTTGCCAGGGTCACTCTCCCGGTGACACAGTATCGTCCAGAGATCAGAAATAGAAAACGTCTCTGAGGGGTGATTGACTACTGCCGCTACTATAAGGCGACACAAATTAGACACATCCCCCGTCGGACCAACAGCTGTAGGGGAAGAGAGAATAAGTATATAGGGGAGGGGGTCAGTATGGTGAAGGGTGTTATGGACACCTGAGTTGAGCAGGTCTAGACTGGAGTAGGGCTTGTATGCGACAGGTGTTTAAAGGCCGAGACCACTTTTCTCCCTTTCGTCTGTTCAAGTTGTACCTTATCTGAACTGAGGGTCTAGAACTTGGACAGCCAGCCATGAGACGCCAAGAGTCTGCTATTAATTGGTTAATCGTTTGTAGGGCTACAACAAACGATTATTTTCATTATTGTTTAATCTGCTGGTTGTTCTTTGCCATTTATCAACTAATCGTTTGGTCTGCAAAAAGTGAAAAATGTCCATCACAACTTCCAAAAGCCCAAGGTGACGTCTTCAAATGTCTTCTTTTCTTTGACCAACAAAAAAACAAAAAAAGATGTTCAATTAATTATCGCACGAGAGAAAGAAAAGCCACAAATTCTCACAAATGAGAAGATAAGACAAGGAACGTTTGGCATTTTTGCTTGTAAAATGACTGAAACGATTAATCGATTGCCAAAATACTTGCTGATCATAGTTCTGTTGATCAACTAATCCTTTCAGCTCTTAACATTTGTTCCTTACAATGTCAGAAAACAGTGAAAAATGTCCATCACACTTAACCAGAGCACAAGGAGACATTTTCAAAAAGCATTTTCTGCTTGACCAACAATCCAAAACCCAAAGATACTCAGTTAACAATATTAAATACAGAAAAACAGCAAATATTTGATGTCTTTGCTTCATAAGTGTCTTAAACGATTATTAAAATAGCTGATCGGTTTACTGTCAATCCATTAATGGACTAATTATTTCAGCACTAGGTGAACGGTTCAATGGAGGTAGGTATAGATATTTAGGGCTGAGACTATAATTAAAAAACACATATGGCAATCAAGTTTTGGACAGCTGGTGTTTAGTTCACAGATTTTTGGTCTCCATTTAACATTTTTGATGAATAGTGTCACTTTTGCCATTATTCACTGCCATATAACCCCTCTCATCTTCTAATTATTTAACCTTTGGATAGTTCGGTGTTTAAAAATAAGAATAAAATGCCTTCTATATCTGATTACCTGGATGGCAGTGTGTGTGTGTTTGCTCAGGGTGTTTCATTCAACAACTGAACAAATGCCTGTGGGCTTCTGGTTTTAATATTTTACCCAGCAGCTATGTATACATGGAGGATACTTGATGATATTTCTCAAGGTCTGAGGGTCGGGGAGACCGAAATGTTGTGAATAAATAAGTATACCAGCAGTAAGCGAGACAGCATGCGGGAGTTTTTTCATTTTTATCCATTTAACAGAAAGAATTTTTTACGTTATAATCCCTCAGTTCTCACATGTGATTTTTCTAAATTGCTGAATTCTTCTTCCAAATTACTTGACTGTCTTCCCATATGTTCCCATATTTCCCATAAAAAGACAGGGTCGATTTCAGAGTTGAAATATTTTGCCTGATCCCTGCTTTGGCGGTCGGCCATCTTTGTTTTTTTGTCTCCAAACTGCCCAAGAGGTCCTGCCATGGTGGTGAGTCTGGACTAACTCTATCCCTTAAAAAAAAAAGAGAAACACGCAGTCCTGAGGACACAAAGTCGGGCCAGCAGAAGCCGACTGCTCCGTCTGGACGTGCTGTTTAGCTGCTGTGTAATTACAGCCTCAACCACTAAAATACCTATTGTAGAAAACTACACACATCCACTACAGCAAAGTGAAGCAGGACGCGCTGAGCTGCTCATTCTGATTGGTTGGTGATTATTATAATTTGTGACTTTAAACTACTAAGAGGCTCTTTTTATAAACACCATCCTCCTTTTTCTCACTCTGTGTTGTCACCAATGTTAAATTAGCCTTTTAAATCTTTCTCTTCCTGTGTCTGACCAGTACAACCGGGCTAACGGAGACAAAAGTCCTTTCTTTTCTCATTATTAAGGATTTTTTCTGACGTCATACCACCACAGCTCTCCTTTAAAGTCATGCATCCAATACTGTCACATTATTACTGCCGAGGTATCAAGACAAAAGTATCAAGACATTTGATTTTATCCAATCAAATGTGATTTGGGGCAACTCGCTAACCATCATATAAAACTGAATTTGACTGTTGGCTCATGATTTCATCCTTGTCCTCCGCCTCCTGATCCAACAACACAGGTGAGGGAGGTGTGGATGGAAACAGCTCGGTGTCTCACAACAGCAGGGTATTGTGCTGCTGTTCTCAGATCTTATTTAAAGTTCTTCTTGTAACTAAACCTCGCCCACATATTCTCTTTCACTCGGAGATTTGTCACATTACAGAAGATAAAGACGCTCCAACTTCAGTTTCATCTTGTCCACCTTGATTACAAGCAAAACAATGAATCCCTACCAGGTCCAGAGACTCCATTAAGGTGCCAATGTGGTCAGATCTCACTCACAGATATAAATTTAAAACGAAGTCTCCTCCAATGTGTTCTGTGGCCACTTAATGGAACTATTCTGGTTGACAGCGCTGCAAAGATTCTGCAGCCTGACCAGATGACGGAAAGACTAAAAAAAAGTCTGATATTGGAGCACATGTGAAATAAACTGTTCATTATATGGACAATTTCCTCAGTTTCACTACAGCCTATTGATCACGTATGTACAGGTACATATATGGAGATCAGGTCGGCTCCACTGCAGCAACTATGAAAAAGTTCAGTGGTCAAACTCCACCTTGGACACCACCTTCATCTCATCTGTGTGCCTTCATACATCTACCAGCCTGTGACTCAACACTTCTCAAACAGACAATAACACCTACCTGCATGTCTTTAGTTGCGATCTCCCCTGGAGTCGGCCAGCTGTTGGCGTCACCAAAATCTCCAACCTGAGTGACACATTAAAAAAGAAAAAACAGTGTCACAGGTAGAAACTGAGATGTTACAGCAGGTTATCCATGAGGACATGTGATGACCCAAGATCAAACCTTCAATGTGGATATTACAGGGTCATAACTGGTGATTTTACAGCTTTACTGCATATTATTACCACAAAAGAGTGTAAACAAAGGAAGATTATGATCTGAAGAAAGTCTGTTGGTGCTGCACTGCGGCACGTTAAAATTTTCATTGGTTTTGCACATTTCTCCTCTGTTTGCACCACATACCAAACACCAAATCCTATTAGATCAACAAATTCAAATGTTCAGTACAAATGTCTGACATCTTGGTGTAAACCTTTTCTTCATGGGGTGAAAACACTACTTGTATGTTAAATGTCGGGTAAAACCTTTTATTTCACAGCTGGAAAACAACTTTTTCTTTACATATGTACAACTAAGCATGTTTGCACAGGCAGCTCCACTTTCACGGAGGACTTTGGTCCTTACATGTCAATTTCCTGTCTCAGCTGTAAAATCCTGTACAGAAATCTAACAAAGACACNTGATCTTTAGCCATGTGTTGCCTGTAATTTATCAATTTCTGTCTTTTGTTTCTGCAGCACTGTACTTAACGCCCAAGGTGTCGTAAAAGTTTGCGGTCAAGGTGTGGTTAACTACCCTGGAGTACAACAGCAGAGTGCCTGCCATCAAAGATGGGAAGTTGTGAATGTACCGCTTTGGGGGAGAGTTTGTCTGCTTTATCTGCCGGGCCATTGGCTTACCAGGAACTCACATTTGCATTCCAGGAAGTGTGAAGGGAGGTTGCTACACAGCTTGAGGCATGATGGATAAATACCAGCACTGTGACCGCACACATACCTTCACTGAGCTCTGAAGAAGCTGTGAACTAATGAAGACTGACATATTGCCTATAAGGTTGTTTTCTCAATTCATAATCATAGTATATTGGTATTTAGCAGCATTAAAACAATATACTTCATTTAGAATGTCTATAGTTAAAAATAGTCAGATGGCGATATACAGCTAATCCAGTGAAAAACTGAACATTTGAATCAGTTTGTTCTTTTAAAACTTAGAGAGAAATCAAAAGTTATTACCTACTCGACTAAAAATAAACACACAAGTGACTTGGCACTTAATAGTGTGCCTGAAAACAAAAACAAATATAGATGCCTCACATCAGCCAAATACCAACGTTCAATGAAGTTAAACCTAAATTTAATGATATGGTATTATATTGTCAATACACAGTGTTTCCTACTCTGCATGTTCTTCAGGGGAAAAAAAACAAAAAAAACCTTCCAATTAATATTTTCCTAAAATACTGGAATTTAATGTTAATATTATTTGTTAGGCTGATATAAATAATTGCAAATATTGTAAAATAGCATTCAGTTTCTTTTTTATCTTATATTCTTATTAAAGAACCTTTAACTTTATTCCCACAGCCTTGATCCTGAATGAACAAGATACCTCAAAAAGGACCAAATAGTTCTTTCCTTGTTAATTTTGCCAATTACATGTAAAAAAAAA
>NTHP01000104.1:63399-92449 GCA_003416845.1 Oplegnathus fasciatus
CCTAAAACACCAAATAGACTTGGAGACAGTGATTGTAATTCTATATTACGAAAGCAATTTTATTATGCATGTGCTGCTGCCTCTAAACTAATCTAAGGAGACAAGAAGCAGCTTTGAAATCTGACTGAAGAGACAATATTACGAGCTACATTACTTTTGAAATTAGAGAACTGTACTCTTTGTAGTTTATTCTGTCTTCAGTATTCAACCCCAGCAGCTCCTTTCTACCAAAAGGAGCCATGTTGGTACTGACAGACACACACACAGAATATTACCTTTCCTCCACGTCGGGCTTTGGGTGGGTTCCCTGCTCTCACCACCTTGGCGGGGCCGGTAGACTCTGTGGAAACATATCAAGATGGTTGACATTACAACCGGCTCTGCATTCATGAACAGAGATTGTCTAAAAAACATCAGGAAAGCAGAAAAAATTCCCATTTGAAATTAGGGGGAATTTTCTCTAAAAAATGATGGTTATGGTAAAAATCAGCTGAACAGAGAAACATTAAAAAAAAGCACGAGATCAAACACAGAAGAGCTTGTTTTTCTGTCCCAATTTTGCCCACATGTACTGACTTGCTTGTCTCAGTTTAATTAGTTTTCATTGTTTTTCATTAAGTTTTCCATTACTTGTCTTATCTACCTGTGGCAGGTAGACTCTAAATAAATCTTCTGCCTTTCTTTGGCTCTTTCCCCCGGTCTCCTTTTTCAGCTGTGGCATCATTTTCAGCAACAAGACACCTATAACATCATTTTTCTGCCCTGTCATTATTGTAACCAGGCAGACCAACGACAACAGCCGCTCATTTGATGGATAAATGATGCTTAAAGAAGGTCAGTGAGTGCGTCGACCACAGACACTGGAGAAACTGGGAAACACATGAAGAAAATGTCCAGATCACAGAAACACATCAGTGCAGCCAAACAGCAGAAACTGACAGTCATCAAGAGGAAGTAATCAGTCTGGTGGATGAAGTACTTTCTCATGTAATTCCATTCAAGAAGGATGTAGAGCGATTTAGCGATTCATTCTATTTCTATAAAAAGTTGGAAAATAGTGTAAAAAGGTCCATCACAGTTTCGCAGAGCCAGAGGACATCCTCTGATTAATCGTTTTGTCCGACCATGATTGAAAAGACTTTTTCATTTACAATGATATAAAAGAGAAACATTGCAGAAGCAAAAAAAAGCAAATGTTTTGTATTTTTCCTTTAAATCTGACAAACAAGTAAACAATTAGCAAAATTATTGTTGATTAACTTTCTGTGAATTGACTAATTGATTAATCAACTAATCATTTCAGCACTAAAATTATCCAATAAGCTGACATTGTTTTTCCTGTCTGTCTGCCAACAATTTGGCCTGATAGCCAACTTCTGTAGCTGGTTTGTTATTTATCTTACTGTTGATTATTTTATTAGATGCCAAAACAGCTTTCAAAGTACTTTTTTCTAATCTTCCCAGGCCAAACCAAAACACAAAAGCAGCTGATCCTAATACAACAAATCAATAACAACACACAACCATCAATAATACCAATAAATGAGAACAAATGACCGTATATAGGATAAACAAAATCAAGGCAGAGTCCACCAAACAAGCACAGACAACTGACAATGAATAATTACAACAATACAGCTACGTTTAAGTACACAACCATCCGTAAAATTCATGAAAACTCAGACAACATCAGATAGGAGGACGTTCATATTCTGTCAGGATGTCTGCTTCAGGTACATCTGCACACTTGCTAATACTGTCTGGTAACTTCAACAGAAGCCCGGTCCATAACACTGTGTTTTATAAAGTTAGTCTTTGGTCTAGAGAATTGGCGTTTACCAACATACCGAGTTGGATCCACTAAAGCTGAAAAAGATTCCCAAAAATATAGTTTTCCTCATGAAAACAAGCAATAATGTCTATTGTTTAATAAATATGGTTAACTGACAAGTCCTAGTCGTACCTGGTCATGAGTCTTCATACAAACATACCAACAGACCAGCTCGGGCCAGTGTCCTGAAGTCAGAGATCTTGCCTCTTGCTGTCATTGGCTGCAGTGTCGCCACAGTCTGACTACGAGGGAGTGAAAGCGGCTCACGGGGACTTCGCCGAGCCGTTTACACCAAAGAGCAAATCTCAGTAAGCTCCTTAAGGACGATCGTGTCGAGGGACAGGGCCAGAAAGAGAGATGGGACTAAAATCCTTTGGCGGACTACATCACTAACAACACCGAGAGCAGCAGCGTACCAGGGTTTTATTACAGATATGTGTATTCATGAGCGCAAAATATGATACGAGATTTGAAGTTGGTACAGCAAACCAGGAACATATAGGGCTGGGAAACAAACCAAATTTACCGAATGATAGAATGATATGAATCTCTTACAAACCGAAATCTACTCATATTTCAATTTACACAACACAAAAACCTTCTGAATGACGTAGAATTTAACAGAAAAGCTACAACCGCGAACCAGAAATGAAACGATTACTCAAATTGACTAAAATAGAGCTACAACTAACAATTATTTTCTTGAGTGAATCTGCCAGTTATTTTCTCAATTAATTGATTAACCGATTTGTCAATAAAATGTCAGAGAATGGTGACAAATGTCTTGTTTTGACTAGTGGTCCAAAACCCAAACATATATTGACAAGAAAAAGCATCAAATCCTGAGAAGCTGGAACCAGGTAACGTTTGCCAGTTTTGCTGTTTGCACAACACAAACAACTTTTCTGTATATCTGGAGATAGCAGAGCTCGGCTGCAGTGTGTTCACATGTCAGAGTTTCTTCATCAGCTTATGTTGGGGTACAACAATTCTTCACATTCCTGAGACTAGACGCTGAGAGAAAGAAAATCATAAACAACAAAAGGTCAGGCAGAGTGAAGACGTAGGACAGAAACTGAATTTCTTGACTGGATTTGACAATAACTTTGAATGAAAAGGAAGCTAGACCAGCACAATATTAACTCAACACATGGGAAATTCAGCATGAGGAGTCAGAAATGTACCAGGGTTAAAAAATTCTGAATCTTTAACTTTTTCTGGACAGTGCCTTCATTATTCAGCCCTGTTGAGAGGTCTTGTGAAGGAGTGCGGGGGCCTGTGAGAGAGATTAGTGCAAGAGCAGCAACTATACTGTATGTTTTCTTACTTACAATCCTTCGGGTAAAAACTGTGACCAACTGGAGGTCACGTGTGC
The DNA here is from genome assembly GCA_003416845.1 of Oplegnathus fasciatus. NCBI lineage: Eukaryota > Metazoa > Chordata > Actinopteri > Centrarchiformes > Oplegnathidae > Oplegnathus > Oplegnathus fasciatus. The sequence continues at coordinate 66,606 of NTHP01000104.1, forward strand.
AGAGAGCATGACTGTACAACCACACTGAGAGGTCGGTCAGGCAGAAAGAAGCACTGTACAGAAGCACAGGGAAAATAAGGCTTGAATGGTAGCAGGTACAGTCACTGGATGGAAATGTTCTCCATGCACATAATATTATATATATTCTTTCGTCTAAGTGTTGGCTGTTGTATATTTGTTTTTACTAAACCTGGATACATTGGCATAAGCTGATTCGGAGGCATTTTGGACATCAAAAATGCCACAGGAATTCTTACAAAATGCCACAGGATATGCTTTGTCATCTCCCTGCATGAAATTATTTTAGCAGCCATTACATCTGCATCTACTGTCTCTTGTAAAGTTTAGCCACACTTGTCAGCGCTGACTCTGGTCCACCATATTGTAGAAACTAAACACACACTACATACACAAAAGCACACTAGGTCCGGACTTCACTTTCAGGAATCAGTGAACAATATCTTTCAGGCTTTAGGCTTATACAGCTTTTTTCACATATGCAGTAGCACTCCCCAAGACCCGTAAACAGACTTAAAATCAGTGAAGTTCGCCTTTAAATTTACAGTAGGTTCCACTTCAAAGCCAGTTCTTGATACCAGACCCTGCACTGCGAAGCCCTTGTGTCCATAAGTGTCCTTTGGTATCTCAGAAATGTGATGCATATCATTTGCTGACATCACCTGACATGACTTCTGAACTTTTAACTTGAACTGTTTATTTAGTTTGGAGTTGAGAAATGGTTTAACAGAGGTTTAACTCGAGCTTCCTGTCACTACAGTTTTGACCTTTGCTTCATTTCGTTTGCTAAACTGTGTCACAGTCATGTGTCCTCCAGGGATTTTCAACAGGCGCTTGTTTTTTTCTCTCTAGGAAGCTAGAAATCACGCAAAGACAGGAGATAAAATCCATCAACAATCGTGCAACCTGAGCCCACAATAGGGCGAGGAGGGCGTGGTGTCCCTTATTACAATTACATTTGTTCAACATATATTTTGATGATCATTTAACATGACTACAAGTTCTTCCCACAGCGTGTTTTGTTGGAGAGTACTACACTGTAAAAAGTAACTTGATAGAAAGTGTCTTCCTCAGAAGTGGCTCAATCAGAGACGACACAGATTTTGAATATGAAAAAGGAACTTCAGTTCAGAAGTTCAGAAGTTTAGGTCTTTGGATTCCGGGGAAGAGTTTTCCATGTTAACAGCAAATGAAAGGATAAATGACACATTACATTAAATTTGATTTCAGTCAAGTGTAACAGTTTTGCACATCTTGTCCCCTTGTCTTGGTTCCTGGTACTCTTCCCTTTTAAATTGGCTTATACAATATTTTTATGAAGAGGCCGTGTGAACTAATTCAACACTGAAATGTTTTCTTTGTGAAGCTGGTGGCTTAGCTTCTTAACTTGCCCACATTTTACTCTTAAATAAAAGCTTCTTATAACCCGGTGCTGTTTCCAGTGGTTAACTCAACATCTCACACTCAGCAGGCATAATGTTGCTTCAACAGTCTGCTGCTTATCCTAATCGTGGCTGATGACGAATCCACCATTCAGCCAAAAATCACTAATGACGGATGGGAACAAGAGGATTTCTTGAACCGAAAGCTGCAGTGTTTCTCAGGCTAATTCAACCCAGAATCAGGATCTGGATCCTGTTTAAAGTCAGGTTTTCTCATGGTGGATCAAGTCTCCAGCATAAAGGTCTTCCTGTGGTTTTACAAGCAGTAACCCCTCGAGGGTTACTGCTGATCTGGACCTCAGACCACAACCAGGGTTTAGACAGGGTTAGGCCGGTAGATTACAAGCATCACCTGTTCATGTGACTATTTCACCAGCTAGATAAACCATGAAACCACTTGGGTAGTGACTGCTAGCACAAATTTATCAGTTACTAATTACGTTTATCAGCTATTTGTCATTTTAACATCACCACATATGCATCAAAATACACACAATGATGGAGACACACTGATTCATTTCACTGTGCCACTTTCTGGTGTGACCAGGTCTCAACAAACAAACAAACATAACCTCCTTGCTAAATATCTGATGACTTCTCAAATATTCTTCAACTTCCAATGACTTGTCACCAAGCATTACAAGCAAAAGCTGATCAGGCATTTGTTCAGCATCTTATTAACCTCTTTACAACATTAGTGTGAGCATACAGCCACATCTGGGCCATGTAAACAAATATTTCATAGAAAAACTCCGGGTCTCCTCTCAGCAGCCTAAAGTAGAAACGGTGGCCTGGGCAACAACTCAGTCAAGGAATCAGCACAAATTCCTCAAGTATTTATCCACTTTTAGCTGCTTAGTTTGAACAAAAAGTGTGAACAACAGTAGCCTGAAAGTTTTTAAAAATGTCACATTGCTGCTTACAGTGCATGACAGAGCATGTTTAACAGGAGCACACACACACTAGGTGGCAGATTTACAGTGTGACCATCACATCTTTCCAGCAAGGCGTATAAACGCAACAATCAGAATCAGTGTACTGATTTCCTCTGGAGCTTTTTTTTTTCCTCTATCACAGGAAGTGGGACCACTGATGCAACACTGACTCAGGTTTTATTGAGTCTTTTTGCCTGGTCATCATGACAGAGGACTCAGACAGGCTCTCAAACACAGCTTCAGAGTAACTGTCAGGAGGAAAATATTATATATATATATAGAATAACTTGAAAAGCATCTTTATTCTTATCTGTATTTTTAGTGTTTCTCAAAGTGAAGACACCAAATCTCTGATGTGAAAAAGTTCGTCTTGCTGCTTAATTTTCATTACATTCACGTTTTTTTATTAGCAAAGCTAGCAGTGAGGCTCTAGAGATGGCAAAGTCTGTTTGTCGGACGGTCTACCACTTCGGTCCAGACTGAAACATCTTTGTGTTGTTACTGGTTCAGACATTCATGTCCCCCTCAGGATGAATTGTAATAACTTTGGGGGTTCTCTGACTTTTCATCTAGCGCCATCATCAGTTCAAAATTTGACTTTGTGACCAAATACCTGCAAGAGTACTGAAATTCCCATCAGCCTCTGCTGTACTTTGTGCTATGTAGAGCTGCAACTATTAGTCGATTAATTGATTAGTTGTCAACAATTAATTTAATCGCCAACTATTTTGATAATTGATTAATCATTTTGAGTCATTTTTTAAGATAAAGTGTCCAAATTCTCTGATTTCGGCTTCTCAAATGTGAATATTTTCTTGTTTCTTTAGTCCTCTATGACAGTAAACTGAATATCTTTGGGTTGTGGACAAAGCAAGACATCTGAGGACGTCACCTTGGGCTTTGAGAAACAGTGATCAACATTTTTCACCATTTTCTGACATTTTATGGACCAAACAACTAATCAATTAATCAAGAAAATGATCGACAGATTAATCAATAATAAAAATAATCGTTAGTTGCTGCCCTAATGCTATGTGCTAATTAGCAAATGTTGCCTTGCTAGCACGCTAAACTAAGACGGAGAACATAGTAAACATTAAACCTGCTAAACATCAGCATGTTAGCATTGCCACTGTGAGCATATTAGCATGCTGACGTTAGCATTTAGCTCAAAGTACCAATACGGCTAAGCACAACCTCACAGAGCTGCTAGCATGGCTGTAAACTTAGTCTTGTTTAAATCAGCATTTTATTGCGATGTAGTGGCCAAACTTAAAATAAATAAATAAACTGAATAAGGATACGGTTTTTTAATGTATAATAAGATTAATTACTAGAGAAGTGCAAATGACATTAAGAAACAAAAATATCATTATACTGTGTATCACAGCAAAAGTTGCTGCAGGCAAGTTTTATGAATTAATACTTATCAGAAAGCAGATCATATAAACATCAAAGACCAACATGAAAATCAGCTCCTCTCATTATGAAGTAAAATGTGTGAAAATTGATCCAAACAAAAAAACTGGTGTTTGCCGCACCTGCGGGGGTGACACTGACGTTTTACAGACCACATAACTGTTATTCGCAGTAAAGTAGTTAAAGTCTTTGGTAGGTTCATACAATCAAATTGGCTCCTTTGAAACCACTTCCGGGAAACTAACACAGAACACCACCGGCCACGGGTCATGCATCGAACCAAACTGGTTTCTGCCTCCTACAACTGTACTGGACTCATAATTGAATTTTGTAGTCCGTCAACCATTGCAATGAGTGGACAAACGGTGGCTGTTCAACGAAAAAAGCAGGTTTGTCGAGCTCTGCCACATTCTGCTGATCAGCTGAGACGTGTGCTACGATTCCCCCACGAAGGGCATGTAGACATCACTCACAGTTGCTCACAGGGCTGCTCAGTGTTCAGTGCATATCAGATGATATCAGATGATAGTTTAAGGTCAGAGGAGAGCCTCCCAAGGCGAGGACGTCTGCCAAACTATAAGCTGCTGCTCCTCAGGCAGTCACACAGTCAGCAGTGCGCTCAGACAAGACGTTCTCTTCTGGAAGTCGGCTTCTTTAGGGCTTTAAATGCCTTCCAGGATTGCTTTTCAAGCAATGCAAGCAATGACTTATTGCAGTTTGCCTTTTCTGTGTGGCCATTATTCTTGACCTTTCTATTTGATTTAGTTCTTTGTTCAAAGATTTCACATTTTTTTAAGGAACACTGTGGTCCTACTGCAAAGTGCTGGTACAATTTGTTACTATAACGGCTAATAAATACAACTGTATAATTAAAAAGGTATTTAAGAACTCTGCATGCATTTTAACCACGAGAATCTAGTTCCAGCTTTGGTTCCTGGAACATAGTAGTTCCTGCCCCCACCCCCAAAAAAGTCCCTGCTCCCTGGGTTCAACTTCCATCTACGAAATACTGAGGTGGTGACTGGTCAAACCCAAATGTCAAGAATGCGACAACCTATGTACAGCATTCATTCAAACTGCAAACAAGCCCTGATCATTTTAAATAATCAATAAGGACTTGAAAGGGGAATATCCTTCATTGTTGATGTCTGAAATGTAAGTTATATAGCTGACCTCCTGACTACAATTAAAAAAAAGCAAGATAAAGAGTTATTACCATTTTATGCAGAATCACACAAGTCTACAAGCAAGAGAGAGCAAGAAATTTTTTTAATTACTTTTATATACAATAAAATAGAAACACATCAATCCTTGCTCTTTTGGAGACATTACAAAATTCAAATATCACAATCGCACATCAGTAAATTATCATCACTTCTTAATCAGTGATAATTAATAATAATTTGTCTAATCTTCCCGATTCTTCATCTCACATACACGTCACTATACATTTTCACTGCTGATCTTTAGTTTGTGGGGCTTTGAGTTTCAAGAGGTTATTTGCTCAAAACTGTGCAACCAGCGTGAAAGCACCTTGAGAACAGTCTGACTCGACAGGTAGGAGTGAGGGCTGGGTGTTATCTCAGCGTTATGTGCTCAACTGTACAAGAGCGCTGATAAGACTGTTATATTCTCTAAAACTCAAGGACAGGTCAGGTGTGTGTGCTTGTGTGTGTGTTACAGAGACACATGGCTAAATATCATAGAAACATATGGAGGAAAGAAAGAATGAGTGAAGACATATGGGGAGGAGGGAAAGGGAACAACAGGAGGGCTGATGATTTTCGCTGTATTTGCATTAGCAGGGAGATCAGTTTCATCAAACCAAGTGCTCCTAATTTATCCCCGAGCTGCATCAGCAAATGAGTACAAAATGAGTCAGAATCAGGGAAGAAACAAGGAAGAGGAAATACATGAATCCTTCTGACAAATCACTGTACTTATATGGAAACAAAAAAGTTGTTCCATATTTGCAACTGTGCATGGTAAGACCATGAATGTATGCAACAAACTACCAGAAAAATCCCTGCTGCCTGACCACGTAACATCCATAACAAGAGCATTAGACAGCGCATCATTGTATGGCAAACTCTCTGTAGGACCAGGAGAGAAGAGAGGGAAACTGTTTATAATAAAGATATTTTGTGCAAGACCTGCAAGAGAAGATCAGAAGAGACAAAACATGATTCTCGTCTTATCCAAAAAAAAAAAAAATCATACAGCGCTAAATTAAACTTTCCATTTCAATGTAGCTTTCAAATAAAAAGGACAAAGATACACATAACCTCCGCCCGACACATGCTGAAGTTTGCCAATCACTAACATACGTGACTACCTTGTTTGACCTGTAACTGTATCACTTCAGGGCAATTTTGAATAAACAAAACAAAACAAACGGCAGCCGGACCAGAAATACGACCCGACACACAGACACAACAGCCCTGCACAGACACTGTATCAGTGCACAATGCAGCACCCACTTAGGCCACATCAGTGCAACTTCAAACCCGCTTTAATGTCAGAATTTTAAACAAAATCCAAATAATTTATGGCAGTCAAGCACTGAAAATGTGTTTGTGGACACAATATTATAAAGTAATTTATATGTTTTATTTGCATCACCAAACAAGCTGATGAGATCAGATGGGAGTTCAACTTAAAGCTTAAGCAACACAAGCAAATTAGTGATACTAAACTCATTAAAAAGGAACACTTTGACATTATAGGAAATGAGTTGGATGAGATATTAATTTAATCTGTGTGTTCAGCAGAGAGCTAAGTGCAGGATGTGTTTAGCCTAGCTTAGCAAAAAGACTGGAAGGAAGGAGAAACTGCTAGCCTACATCATCCAAAACAGGAAGCAAAAAGCTCCAAAGTTGTCATATTTATATATTATATAATGTATTTTATTAGCCAAAAGGCTAGCAACCAACATATCTAAGCATCACCTGGGTTAGTTTAGAGAGAGGAAAATGTCCAAAAGCTGTGAGTACACCAGGTCCAGCTGTTCAAAGATCCAATGGGTGAGCGAAATGCTTGTTAAACCAAAACGTCTCATTTTTATATATTTCTACTCTTGTAAGTTACACAAGACACAAATGACCGCTTAAGTTTTTAATAAGGCACGTTTAACATTTAACTGCCAAAAAGGATATTACGTACGTATTCATTTGACTGTAAATACACTGAGGTGCAGCCAAAGTATCACTGATTTAAACATTTTATGTTAAACATTCGGAGAGATAAAAATTGAACACTCAACAAATTATTAACACCATGATTACTCCACAGCCGTAAAACCAATATAATGAAAAATGTTATGAATCTCTAAGAGCTGAGGGGATCCTTTCAAATACAGGGAGTCATGTGATCCATTGTTATCATACAAATGAACCTGGTTCTCTCTTCATTCCCAGTTGCTCACATGATGCATATAAATTTCACCCATGCAGCTGGCAAAAATACAAATTTAAAATGTCAGTAGGTCCGACGGACAGACATAGTGAGACTGCCACCATGAATTTAAAATAAGTGACTTGTGAGCTTCTTCAGACATGAGATTAGGGCTGCAACTAATGATTATTTTCATTATCAATTAATCTGTCGACCATTTTCTCGATTAATCGATTAGTTGTTTGGTCCATAAAATGACAGAAAATGGTGAAAAATGTTGACCACTGTTTCTCAAAGCCCAAGGTGACGTCCTCAAATGTCTTGTTTTGTCCACAACCCAAAGATATTCAGTTTACTGTCACAGAGGACTAAAAAAAAAAAAAACTGAAAATATTCACATTTGAGAAGCCAAAATCAGAGAACTTGGACACTTTTTCTTTAAAAAATGACTCAAAACGATTATCAAAGTAGTTGGTGATTAATTTAATAGTTGACAACCTATCGACTAATCGTTGCAGCTGTAAATGAGATCCAAAAATACAATTGCAGTTTTTTTTGTCTGAAAGGGGCTTCAGCATTGTTTTCAGAGAAAACAGTCGTTCATCCTTTAACTGCTTTTTCCCGAACCATCAGTTTCCCCAACACACATTAGTATGTAGTGACTCCTCTTACTCTCAAGTCCATCATCACCCTCTCCTCTCCGTCAGTTCCTCCCCTCTTATAACAACTCACTCTCATTTCTTTCTCTCTCCTGTGTGTTTATTCCCTGCGTCTTTCTTCACAACACACAGAGCCAGTTGTTGCAGCCTGCTGTGCACGCCTGACTGCCAGAGGCTACCATTAACATTAGCCACAGCCACCCCCCGCCAGTTCGCATTAACCATTATCTCTCCAATACTGTTAGTTTAAATCATTCACTTTTGTTAGGCTCCACGTTTTTTTTTTCCATTGAAACCACTTTACCGCTTCCTTTTAATTCAGATTAAAACAGCAGCTCTCTGTCAGATATCTTCTTTCTTTCCATTTATCATTATCTCCAGTTTCAACACGCCCCACAGACCTCTCTTTTTCTCAGAAACTCACAACAGAGCACACACCTCAGGTGGAGTCCAAAGATAAATTCCCATGGGTGCTACAGCACACACCAGTGACGATACCTGCTTCAAAGCCCACAGGGTATCACTGGTGAATCCTATAAATAAACCTTGTGCCACGTCGGCTCTGCAGTCTTAGATAAACATAGTGGTAGCGTTGGGAAACAGGCCCAGTCCTCAGCCAGATGCTGGGACTTTCTGTTGGCTATGGCGAGTAGTTTTTTTCTTCTCCAACATGTATTGTATCATCATTCTGAGGTCATATTGCATTTGAAAGATTTACTTACTTGGGGTGAGTGTTGTATTCTGGGATTTCCCAGTTAATGTGGAAAGTTGTAGGGGGGAGAGCAGCACTCTGACATCTTCCTCACAAGACGATATTCAACAAAAACAAACACATTTAAATGTCAAGATGGCTTTCACTTTCTCTCTGAATGAAAAGGCAAGAGAAACAGAAGCAGGACTTGTTCGAACGCTCGATTTGAGACACACACACTTCCCAAAAAGGCAGTGAAGACAGCTAAGATGTCTTATTTTGTAAGTGCTCATTACAGGAAAACAGGAACTGGATGAGAGGGTGTGATAATCACTTTAAAATCAGTTTATAATGGTAAGTCAGTTCTCATACTCAAAATCTAAACCTTTAATCAGTGTGAAACTTAATCAACAGTCTTATCTACTTGCAGTCTGATGGACTTACATGCAGAGCAGAGTGACGACAGAGGAGGGAAGCCTGTCTGCAAGAACCAAATATGGAGGAAACAGTCAGAGTGTACGCCGGCAGAACGCCTGCCTGCCTGCCTGCCTGCCTGCCTGCCTGCCTGCCTGCCTCTCTCACACACACACACACACACACACACGTCAAAGACTCTCCCCGGCGTCACATGACCAGTGTGGTGACATCATCTCTTGCAGAGTAAAAAGCTCAGACAGCAGAGGGCCGGGAGGCGTCTCCCTGCGTACGCTGAGCTGCAGTGATGACCCGCACAGAGACACACACACGTTAAGCCCAAGTCGTGTAACAAGAGAGTGACCTGAGCTTCACAAATCTCACCTGACACGGATGACCTTGATGCTGACCTCAGTATATTTAGCTTTGCATCCAAATTCCTGGACAAATCCTGAAATCTATTCTTGGGATGCTTTTCTGCAGGTTGTTTCAAACACATTTCAGCTCCAGTTTTGACTAAACGGCTGCTTCTAGTCCTGCTGGGAGCTAAAACATTATGACAACTGTCTGACGTTAATGACTCGGGATTTTAACTACTCTCCAAAACAGCTTGAAAAAGAGAGTCAATTTCCTCAGGATATGAATTTGTAAAACATGTCTTAATTGTTCAGATTACAATTTATTTTGAAAAAATGTAGTTTTATAATAGAGGTGGGCAACTGTGAGCAACTGCGATCCTTCAAGCCGTGCTGGCACAATGCGAATGGTTACCCAGAAGTAAACAATGTTGTTCACCTCGCTGTCTAACATGACATAACGTTAAATATGTCCAATTGTATTTTCACAGAGTTAGCAGAGCTCTGCCAGTCGTGCTCTTCAGTAACATCACACTTCCTTTAGCTTCTTCACAATAAAAGCCTTCTGCTAGGTTTGCCAGCAGAAAGTAAAAGCTGGTATCAGAGAGCACAAACAGGGACACAGGAGTGAAACTGAACTCCAAACCACAGAGTCAGTTACGATCTACTGAAGTACTGAGAGATAAACACAGAGAGACTTTTAAAAACAACTCTCTCTCTAGCTTTGTGCAAGACGCAGCTTGGTTTGGTGCAGAGGAGACCGTCACAGGTTGGCCTCGGTCAGTCCGGCTACCACGCAGGGCCACAACAGTGCAGGTTGGCGCAGTTGCAGTGAGGCCCCAGTGGAGCCGCATGTGTTCACGCTTTGAGCAGCACAGCGCAATGACAGCCAGCTATACCTTGTCCTTGGAAGAAATGGTCAAAGTTGACACTGCAGCTTTTTGCTGTTCACACTAATTAAAAAACACCTCATGATGGCAGGAACAACTGGTTTGGTGTGAATGCACAAACTCTTTCCTCGCCTGGAAGCAGAACAGAACAGTTGCTGTCTTGGACTGTCTTGCTTTCTTAACTTCAGGGTTTTTTTTTAGATTTCCTATAATCCTAAATTCACTTCAGTCTCAGCTACCCTCCTTTATGAAAGACGACAAGTGCCAGCTACTGCTAACTGGCCCATGACTCATCCGCTACAGTGTTCAGTGTGCAGGTCATTAAATCAACAGACCCCCCGAGTCCCAGTGGGAAAACATGCCAAATAGTTTAATTTGTAGTAGTAACAGTAATAGACACTAACCACATGAAAATGTGTGACACACGTTTCTCTCTCATGGCTCACCCTATTTAGTAATTCACATTTTCATAGACTTGTTTCCTCAACAACGTTTTAAAACTATATCCCACCGGACTTGTGACTTGAGGCGTTTGGCTACAGGAGTTTTGGCACATTTTTTATACACCACTAAGTGGACACATCCTTGATGCAAACAGTCCACACCCTGAGCTAATGCCTGCACTGCCGAGCCTCCACGGAGGGTTGTGCCATTATCATCGAGTCCAGACACAACTATGAGACAGATAAAGCTGCTCGAGTTGGGCCACTGGAGAGGTGGAGTAGAGTGGGTACAATAGACAGCAGGCTGGTACCTAGCTTAGCATTTCCACTCCGAGTTGAACTGCTCTGACCTTTGATATCTGAGTGAACAGCTTCAAGTCCAGCATGAATGCTACAAAACTAAGAAAAGTGGTAAATCATCAAATTTGAGAAGCTGGGAAAGAGAATGTTTGACATTTTGGTTTGATAAATGATTCATCGGTTGTCAAAATTACTGTTGATTAATTTTCTGTTGACCAACGTATCGATTAATTAGCTATTTGTTTGAGCTCTAGTGACATCCAAACTTTTGGAAGGTTTTAATGCTGCTCGAGATGTACGAAACTCTTGGACACATTCATTCAAACTGTTCGTACAAGTAGCAAAAACATAGGCTCAAAGCAAACTGATACCAAAATAAATGTAACAGAAAATGGACAAATAATGACAGATTGTTTAGTTGCTTGTACGATAGTTTTCACTGTTTCCCATGGCAACAGCAAACTGGATTCTGACAGGAACATTAACCCCTAAACCTGTCCCTCAATTGAAGCTATATGATGTTTACACTGAGTGAAATATTTAAACCCAAGACTCCATGTTTTTTATGGATTCACCTCCCATCAAATGGAAATACTCTACATGTCTTGTGCATCATTTCAGACACATTTCCTCAAACTTCAGCCCAACGTATTTGGTATCTTTGGAAACTTTGGGATCTCTACTATAAGATAAAATAAAGTTAATGAAATAAAGACATCAAACGGGGTCAAACAGACAGCATCAACTTTCAACTTAACCTGCAAACATGAAGACACAACATCATTTCCACAGTCTGGCTAATCAGCTGAGCTTGCATCAACACAGTAAACACTCATTAAGAAGCAGCAGCAGTGGCCGTCTGTCCTGCAACAGTAGTTCCACTTTACCCCTTCATGCATCAGCACTCCTTCCAGGTTCATGACCTTTGCCGGGTCCCGACACCTCGTAAAACCCGGCTACAAACAGCCTTGAGGTGTCTGATGACGGAAGGTGGGGGTCTGCCTCTTCACGGCCACAACAAAGAGGACAAGATTCACAGAGTGGGGAGACAACTGAGGCGTCCATGCTAATTTTGAAACAGCAACCCCCACCCCACTCCCCCACCCCTCCGATTCTGTGAAGCCCTGCTGTAGAAGCGACTGCTGCAGAACACCAAGCAGCTTCCAAACATCACACACTTCAGAGTCTGTCAATCCACAACTTAATTTGGAGCTGACAAGAAAGCCATATGCTCAGAGTGGAGGCTTTCATGTAAAAAAAAAAAAGGAAATCATGGTAACACTTTACTTTAACCATTAGCATTCATAAGCAGTATATAAACATTTAATAAATGGTTTATAACACAATGTAGCAGCAGATATAAGCACTTCTTAATGTATTCGTCAACTCCTTCTGTGGACACCCATAAGTGGAGGCTGGTGTATAAACAGATATAAAATACAGTATATTACAGTAATATACTAAAGTTGTTATAATATAAAACACTACGACTCCCTGCAAGATGTAACTCATTTTTATTATAGAATTTTAGTTTTAAGACGACCCTTCACCGACCAAAAACTGTTGTTTTAACTTGTAACTACCTAAAAGTCATGTTGTGTAAAGGTTTCATTCAACAGTCCCTTTCTACCCAACATTTCAAATAGAAAGGACTTCATTTGCAAGTGTTAATCAAGGCTCCTGCACATGCTAAAGGAATGCTAATTCACCGAGCCGAAGCTACATTTACATTTGTTCATTTGGCCGGTCATTCCCGATTCACACCTCAGCTACAGGACAGCATTACAAGTCAGCCTGCATTCTTCACAACAAAATAAAAGGCTTTACATAAGGCTGTACTTGGACTGGATATCACTTGTGATAACTCAAATTGAAAACTGTATATACCAGTTCATTATCTCTAAAAACATTTGTGTAGGTCATCTCTGTATCTCAGTGGAATCAGACCACAACCAGCTGCCCTCCTGTAGAAAAATCACAAGAATTTTTTTCACAAAATGTTTGTTCTAATGTTTTAAAATTATACCAAAGCCAAAATGCTTAATTGTGTAATACCTGTATCACCCTATGCCTAAATCAATATCTACATATTTGAAGGTTGGGCTAGTCTATACGAGAGAGCAGTAAAGTTTACTTTTCAACTGCTGTTCTGTTCAGTACATTTTAGTACTATTCAAAAATGTAAAAAAAAAGTATGGGATCCTAATCAAAAATGTTGTGAGTTTATTAAAAACAAACAGACTACTTGACGATAAATTGTACCGATATCAGCCACAAACATCCATTACTGGTCAGGCTATAATTTTGAATGTTCCCTTCTTAGCAAAATGCAAGAATCTTTAGGTTGTCAAGACTATAAAAGATCAGTGCTTGGTGCGTTCATGTGCCATGTCTTCTGCACTGCTTACAGGAACTACATTACACAATGCTGCGGCTGTAGAGAGCACCTCCAGTCCCACATAAAGGAAACACCACATGAACTCATTCACCGAGCATTACAGTAAAGTCATACAAACATTAAACTGGAAGCCTGTGTGCTGAACATCCACAAAGCAAGAATGAGCTCAACGAAAATAAATATTTCACTCAGCAGCATCTCTACAGCAACACTGCGGTGCCAACTACTTTAAAAGAATGAATTCTAGATATTTAACTATCACAACGTCACTTTGGGGCTTGGAGCAAATGATGGCATTGAAAAGTAAAATAACTCAAATGATGAAAACATTTACTTTGGCAGAACGTTTTCACACTTCTTTGCTGTTTTTCCTCAGTAAGTCAATCTTTGAAAGCTTCCCTATTAGGTCCAGACTAACTGTCGTGTTGGGGTTTTGTTCCAATTTGGTTATTTTCAAATTCATCAAGATATTTCTCTCTGCTTCTCTCTCTGACTCTGCCAATAGTCCATGGGTGTCATGTGTGGTAGGTAGAGTGAAGACGGAAAGCCAATGCTCAATGATGAATGAAGTAGAGAAGAAATACAGTACAGCTTTGGCAGTGTCACTCAAGTTCAGTTGGGTTGGGTCTTATAGACGCGGGTGCAGGCCGGGTTTGGGTCTCAGTTTTAGGTCCATGCAGAACTTATGCGCGTGTAATTAACAAATGTGCCATTGCGCGTCATAAGAGTCATAATTGGGCAGAAATCTTAAATCAATCCCGACACTGATGGCACATTTTTAAGTACTTATTGGCTGATAACATTATGATGATCTATTTCTTTATTTAAAACGACATTTATAAAAATAAAAAAAAAAACGGCTCTGAATTCACTGTACGTCTCATAAAAATACTCATTTAAATATATAAGACAATTGTGTGATGCAGCGGAACACCACTTCTAATGAAAAAGAAATGCAGGGTTATCTGGCAAAACCAGATGATCCTGGCTCGAATTTTGCCACAACTCAGTCCAAAATCATTCAGCTCATTCTGCATTTAACTGTTGGTCTTGGCATCCGTGAAGTCTTCAAATCTGACTTCCTGGTTCATGTTTCGTCTTCTCACCAGTACCTGGAGCAACACACCAGCGCTGCCCCTTGCATTTTTGTTTGGGATGTGGGTCTATTTTCAGTCTGAACGCGGCTTTACTGTCAGTCAGCGGCAACAGGTGCCACGCCAGAACATGAAATTAACTTGCTTAGCCAAAGTGGCTGCATTTTGCTGGCAGTTAGACTTAATTTTGTGCTCTGGACTGTCTGATCAATTGAACCATGTTTTACTCTCTATGTTCTGGTTTGCAACAAATTGGATTTTGCTACCACCAACTCTGCTGTGAGAAGCAGCTGAAAACTGATGTTTGCATTGCAGCCTGGACATTTTACCATCTAACTGAATGAATGAAATATAATGTTTAAGAAAAAAATACGCAGAGATGGTCTGCTTATAAAAAGACAGATGAACTTTTGTTCTGCGGTGACCCATCAGAAGAGGGCGGGCCACACCACTGCTAGCATTTATCACTAATTCACCATGAACACCCTCAGGAGCCAAAATACACTGCTGAATCAAGACATTTAACTGTTTAGGGGAACTAAGCCTACTTGTTTGGGACATTAATTCAAATTCTGAACTATGCAACTTTAAAATATACTCAAAAGTTCATGTGTGTAACAAGACAGTCAGAAGAATAAAAAGGACCCTGACTGGCTCCAGTCAGTGTGATGAATTCCTTCACGTTTGCCCCACTGCCTTACTGTTTCTGTTCAACTGCTCTACAATGCCTTTGGCATCTCTGCAACTAATGCCAATATCCAGGAAAACATACAAAACAACATACTGTTGATGCAGTGAAGACAATACTTCTTCACTGCTGCACAGTGTCACATGACCTTTCACAAATGGAGTAGTGATTCTGCTAAATGCCAGAAATGAAAATGTCAGACCAGCTTTAACTACAGTCCAAGCTGCCCCTGTAATGGTGCGGTCAGACCGGATTCCACCTGAAATTTAGTCACTAGAGGCAGGCGGGACAGGTTGTAGTGCAGACAGGGATAAAAGCGTAAGCTGGGGTAGCTAGCGAGTCAAGCAGGGCTAACAACACCAATCCACCAAGCTGTATATTATAAGGACTACAAGGATATGAACAATCAATATTTCCAGAATGAGAGGCCATGCAGGCACGTCAACTCACAGACGGAAGCCGACACGTCTCATAGAAATTAGTGGGAAGTGAAATCTGGTGTGAGCGCAACTTCAAGACACCTAGTGGAGTTTTTGACCAAAAGTAGCACAATAGAGCAATGTTTTTACAAGTGGGTCCCAATTTTGTTTGTATTGTGCACAAGCGACTCGATACACATTCCTGCTGCCCGTTTCATGCTTTTCTGATGTTCAACAGTCGGTGGTAATAGACAACAAAACGAAGTACCGCACCAACAAAGCCAGTGAAGAAGAAGAAGACTGCAACCAAGCAAACATTGATGTAAACAATGCACAATTTCAAATGTATTATGGAGGAAGGGAATGCATTCAACAAGTCTGTCAGGCCACAAGGACACACACCGTGCATTTTGGGGAGTGATCCTGAATGTAAACACAACTTTTTTCAGTTTACATAAACTCCAGAGGGCACCTTTAAGTCTGTGGCTAGGACTTTTTACAGACAGCCTGCTGTTGCATGCCAAAGTCTCAATGGTGGTTCTTGGTGACAGCATGAAGAATGCAGCCACACACCCTGAAGACGAGACAGTCACAGCCATGTTTACTACAAATATTACCAGCAGCCAAACAGTAGCAAGTCTGAATATCAGGCGGCACCACATTTTTTAAGTGGCCTATGAGATCATTGGCTTTATACTGCCTGATCTGTCTCACCAAAGAGAGCAGCGTCAGAGGCTCTGATAATTTCCAATAATAATGTCCTCTCTGACCTCTGCATGCAGAGTTTGAGTTTCTCCTCTCTGGACGGAGATTCAGACCATCAAAGGCCAGGTCTTTCATCTCTCATGCCATCAAACTGTTAAACGCTCATGATGAGTCAGCTGATGATCAGTCATCCATATAACAAGTGGTGGGTGATGATGGTGATAATGTTTTAACCATTGATGATTGGTTTACATGGTGATGGATGGATTTGCAACAGGTTTTATGTCATGCTGTCACTTTATATCCACTTATGTGAATTGATGCGGTAGGTTTTAGCCCGTGTCTTAGACGTATTAATACTGTATGCTTTAAGTACATGTTTCATGTTGAAGTCTGTGTGTTTGTCCAGGTTTCACTTGGTTTTCTTTGAGGAAAAATAAAATTTCAAAGAGGTTAGCCATCCACTTCCACAATGTAAAGCCAACTCTGCAGTGACGCGGCAAAGCAAGCTGGTCACGTGCTTGCCGCTGGATCCTTTAGGCTAAAATGTTTATTTCTCCAACAATTAAACCCAGTCAGTAGTGGCATGCCTGAGGCGATTGTGAAACACTGCTGCTTAATGCGCAATCCAAATCCACCCTTCGCTTGCCACAAATTAAAGTCACATACAGTAACATACTCCCACTGTGAGCCTAAAACAAGCTGCCCGGGCTGTGGAAATACATTTTCAGCTGGTATCCAGGACAGGAGTCCAGGATCTTGTTCAAGGACACGCCGAATACACACGGCTGATTAGAGCGCATTCTGCCTGTAAAAAAAGACTCTTTTTGGTTGGACCAAAAGCAAAACATTGTAGGACAAGAACTTCAGAAAATAACTTGAGTACTGCTTTATCTTAGGCTACACTCTGCCACTAAAGGACCAAGAAGAAATCCGCATGATGCTTTTTTTTCCCCTTATGAAATAATGTGTGGTTTTACCTCGTTATGTCTCAACAAATTGTTTAAATTTAACTATCTGAGAAGGAATAAAATTCAACTGCTCACAAGTCATTAACACACAACCTGTGTCAACAACTCCCAAGTAGATCTGGCTTTGTATAATGGGGGTAAATAAAGAAAATAGCTGCTCTGACACACACAGTCGACAATCCAGCTTTTGGTCTTTGAATGCAGCATAAAAAAGGGGCACTACTGCCTGGTTATCTCAACCTCTGGCCCCCAGCCAGGTTTACTTGCTGATGTGACAGCTTTTGGAGCCCATCCATCCAACCCACCCAGACTGCTCCAGATTCAGGGTACAGCCTGTACCCTCTAAAGTCTACATTAATTACATGTTTCAGCACAGCAAACAAACCGGCTGGCAAACAAAAAGACAACAGACATCACAGGGCCAGAAGAACCACGATGACCCCACTGTGCAACTCCAAAAACAGCCAGTGTCCAGGAAAAAGCACACATGGCTGTGAGGCAAGAAACCACGTTGCCTTGAGAAGGGAGCTGTCTCCATGTGCATCACCAATAATCACCCCACACATAATCGATAAATGTGGCTTCAGCCCTTAAATTTGAGCAAATACACGTGTGTATTTTTATGACAAAACATAGCTGAAATGTTCAGCCCAGGCCAGTGTGAGATCATGCAGAAGCCATGATGACTTTCACCTGCCTGCCTGTTAGCTTCCATGCTAACGAGAGCTAGCTGGGTGGACAAGCAGGCAGGAGCCGGGATTCCTCTGACAACACACACACGACGTGACAACCGGGTTATTAACCACGAAACAACCACACTGCCTCACACATGACAACCTCAAGTGATATCTGGCGTCTTGAGTTTGCGCCGATCCCATGTAGCTAACTAGCCAGCTAGCTAGCAAGCAGCGCCCATGCCTTTCTCTCGGGGAACACGTGGAGTGAACACGTGATGTCTCATAACAAACCTGCTCCTTTTTTAAGACATTAAAACGAGCACATGTTTCATGTTGGGCCGCGTTTCATCGTCCTGAATCGGTCTTAGAAAGATTAAAAAGGCCGACATGTTTTGCACAAGGTGGCTGGAAATGAGCAGTAGCAACCTGGAAGCTAAGCTAACATCAGACTGGGGAGGGCTCGACGACGCGCTAGGCCGGAGAAGTGTGTGTGTGTGTGTGTGTGTGCTATTGTTAGCTGGCTAAGCGGCCACACAGCCGGCCAAGCTCGTGGCTTTTCTCCTAATTGATGCAATGCGAGACATGGGCGGATGTCTCGTTAATGTCTGGCGTGGCTGTATGCCGAAATCTGCCTCAAAGCAGGCGTGTAAACAGTAGTAAGCACCGGTTTAAATATTTGGCAAGCTCCGGGGAGTGTGTCAGCTAAGGTTTGGGTGGCAGGAGATGAGACACACAAGGGAGGGAGGACATGGTGATGAAGCAGGACATTTAAGCTACTCTGACTACTGTCTACTCCTGAGTTGAAAGTTTAAGCATGCAC
Source organism: Oplegnathus fasciatus (assembly GCA_003416845.1). Classification (NCBI taxonomy): domain Eukaryota; kingdom Metazoa; phylum Chordata; class Actinopteri; order Centrarchiformes; family Oplegnathidae; genus Oplegnathus; species Oplegnathus fasciatus. Next base: position 85,338 of record NTHP01000104.1, read on the forward strand.
AGTGACACTGCTGGCATTAAGATGCTCTCCCTCCCTGAAAATGCCAGAAAAAAAATACACCCACAAACACCAACACTTGATCCAGTAAAATTAAAATACAGTGTCTCCAGTGTGATGACACATGCACAGCAACTTTAAAACCAATGCACGACAACACAACGTGTCCTTAAACGTGCAGAACAAGCGAGCAAAGGGCTGTTTGGGAGCAGAACCCCTTAAAATACACCTTAAACACTTCGAATTGTGGCTAAGGAGATGTGGAGACAGCGGAATTCCATCTTAAATAGATGAAAAATAAAGTTAATGTGGCTTTAGCATGTGATTAAAGGGGTTCAACACTGACTGCGTCCTGTCCTGGTGTATGAGAAGTAAAGAAAGTCAATTCGGCGTTACGAATTTTATAAATGCATCACCATAAGAGGCATTTTGGAGCATTTTAACTTTTTTTTTAGGGTGTGCAGTAAAAAAAAGCCTTGTGCAATCAGCCACCCATGGGTGCACTCTGCTACCCTGCACTCCCAAGAATAGCCTTCACTGGGAGAAAAGGGGGGGCTTTTACTCCAAATATAACCATCATGCAGGGAGCAACAAGGGGGCGACCACAGTGTCGGGGCTTGTTTATGCACTCACTTTGCTCTTTTGGTTCAATAAATGCTACCTGAACCCCGTGACAGCAGCTCGGCCGTCCCGTGTGACCACACCTGGACGGACGGACGCCGACACAACACTGACAGCCAGTAAAATCAACATGTAGGGAGGGTACAAACCGTGGTGTGCTTGTCCATTCACGCTGACCACGGTCACCGCATTCATTTTCCTAGTCCACGGGTTCACCTTGGGCGGGGGAGCTTCAGTAAACTCCTTTCTGCTTTTAACACCCTCCTCGTTTTGCTTCTCGTCGCTGTCACAACCTCCTTTGCTCTCCTCTGTCGCCTGTTTGGAGGTTTGCTCCTCCGTACCGGGGGTCCCTCCCTGCCCGGGGCTGCTGCCGCCGCTGCTGCTCCCCTGGTCGGCGACACCCGTCTGCCGCTTGGCCCCGTCGCCCCGGCCGCCCTCCTCTTCCTCCGGCTCACCGCGGATCACTTTACCGTGCTCCTCCGCTTTTGCAAGCGGGTTGCCGGGCAGGAGAGTCTCCACCTGAGTGGCCATTTCCCACCGCCGTCTTTCTTCCCCCCTCAGGATTACCAGTCCTCCCCCCGGCCCGAATTCGCCTTCAATTTCAAGGAAATGTGAAGTTGTTCCGCGGAGTCTGCCGCTCCTCTGTCGCTCCTAGACCAAAAGCGCTTCAGTCTAAGACGCAGAGTGGTCCGCGCTGGATTAAAACATGTATAAAAATAAAGAAACGTGTCCGAGGGCCTCTCAGGATTACAACCTTAACTCCACCACTAGCAGCAATATGGATGATCCCCACCACGCGATAGAGGGGTACGCGCACGCACGCCGTACAGGGGGAGTAGCCACGTAAAGCCGGGAGCGCGCTTTATGGGTCAGGTCGAGATGCTGCATTCAAGTGCTTCCTCGTTGTAAAACCTCTTAACTTTTTTTTTTTAAACTTTTTTAAAGTGCCACTTTTTATCAGGCGCATTCAAGTGCTTTTAGTAACGAAATATATCTTGGATAGAGAGTATTTTTCTTGTTTTAAGTTAGCTGTTTAATTTAGTGTTTAAAAGATAAATAAACCAACCCAGTTTTGTGTTGCAGCATGTTTTAATGCACCATTTTGTCACATATTGTGCAGCAATAGATCTACTGCCCTCAAAAAAAGCTTGAATCAAAATGCAAACTATCATTTTACAGATTAAATGAAAAATATAAAATCTTATATAATCTTAACTACCACATAGCATTCCTATAAACTTATACTGTATCTTTCACATTGCAAATATTCTTCATTCCGCAACTTACTCAAATACTGTGAACTTTGCACATCCATGGCAAATATTTTTGCACATTCCTGCTAATAGTCATATTGTACATATTGTCTTTATCTTTATTTTATAATACTTTTTGATTTTGTATTGTCTATTTTATATTTAATTTATGCTACTTGCAGTACTTGCTTTCACCCTTTCTTATATTTTTCTACTTACTGTGTTTATTGTTATGCACCAAAACACCAAGACAAATTCTTTGTATGTGTAAACCTACTTGGAAATAAATCCGATTATGATTCTGATATGAATAACATACAGACCAAAAAAAATTAAACCTTCACCTTTCACTGTCCTCTATGTGTCACACCACATCAAACCCCAAATTTGTCTTTGAAATACTCAGATCTTATACTTGTCTTTAATGCGTGATTTGATTAGATTACAGCTTTCTTTGTCGTCAAGGAGGTGATACGTTTCTATAGCCAGTCACATACACAAAGGTCCACATGACATGGCCGTCAGCCTATCACTGTAACACATGACATGACAGGAAGACTATTCATCAGTCATGATATCAAAGCTATTTGTTGTCTGTTTTCTAACACGTGTATGTTACATTTAATTTTCCACCAATCACCAGTGGGTTGTAGAAGTATTCAGATCCTTTCCTTAAGTAAAAGTTGTAAAACCACAATGTAAAGTACTCAGTTAAAAGCAGAAGTCCTGAATTCACAGAAGTGTTTACGGCAAGTATCAAAATAAAGTTACTCAGAATATATTATTATGCAAATTATACCACTGGGGTTATCGTTACTGATGCATTGACGTGGAAGCAACATTTTAATGTTGTAGCTGGTTGACATGGGGCTAGTTTTATTTATTTAACAGTTGTGTAGTTTAATCTGTAACAATGCATAATATCTTTAGATTGATCATACTGTATGTTTTGAGAAATATCTTAATCTGCAACGTAACTAATTGAAGTATAAAGTAGCATAAAATGGAAATACAGATGCTACAAGTACCATAAAAGTATTTGAGCAGATGTACTTGTTTTCTTTGTACTACTGTCAATCACACGCAAAATATGATGATAAGTGAGCAACTTGTTTTGTTTTTAGTCTTTAAAGTCAGAAGACAGCACCTTTTGGATTAAATATAATTTAATGTTTATATAATTTATGTATTTGTGATGTGTGCATGTAATATATTAAATATACATGTTGGGAGGAACCATGTAAAACAATGTACATGCTGATGACGTACAACAATAAAACAAATAATAGTAAAATAATATCACAGGCAGTTGTATATATTTCTTATTTTATTTTTCCCTTTTACTGCATCCACTTACTTGTTCACATCATGTATTTCTACAATAAATAAGATTTTTCCGACAAACATGAACGCACCGCGGAGCCCTGGATGACGTCGGTCTCGCCCTCTGGACGCGTCCACAAATCACCGTTACCTCATTAAATATCCGTCCAAAACACAATGTTTTCACTGCAACTACCAGCTTATAACACGTTGTGATGATGACTGGACATTTGTGTGTCCTTCACTCGTGTATTTTATGTTACTTTGTTTTTGTAAAATATGTTTAAAAAAAAAGAAAAACACACAAAAAAAGAAGAAGGTGGGAAAATGCACCTAAACCCCTCTTCACTGTTCCTACACGATACACACGTGTCCATACCGGAGCTGCACGTGTGCGTTCACGCTCACAGTCCTGTTTTCGAGAGAAATTTGGCATTTTTTTCTGAAGCTTTATAATTTCACCAAAAACAGAGTTTAAGTTTGTGTTGAGTCAGTTCATGTTGTGTGGGATTGTGTGAGTGTGAGTTGAGTCTGTAGTGACATCCAACGTGTGGCTCAACATTTAAAGGGCCTGTTTTAGTCTGTGTGGTTGATTATATAATAACTTAACGTGTGCTGTTTCATACTCAGTGTGTGTGTGTGTGAGAGAGAGAGAGAGAGAGAGAGAGAGAGAAAAGGAAAAAGTGAAAGTGTATTTATATTTGAAAAGGAAAGTTTTGGTTTCTGTTGAATGAAAAAGAAATGAAGCTTCAAGTTAACTGAGCCTCTACAAAAAAAGTACTCAAAGCTTTTACTTACACTTTCATTAAGTAAAAGTACAAGTGTTTCCATCAAAATATACTTATAGTACCCAAAGTAAAGTACCCATTATGCAGAATTAAATAGCCTATTATATCACTGGATTATAACTAGTGATGCAGTCATGTGTTCATCACTTTAATGTTGCAGCTGGTAAAGCTGGGGCTAAATTCAATTACTTTATATACTGCCAGGTAGCTTAATCCATAATAATACATCATTATTTATTAGTTGATTATATTTTGTACCTCAGTACACTACTTGAATAAACATACTTAGTTACTTTCCACCACTGCTCAAAAGTAAAAGTACACATTCAGAGTGTTATATATATATTATATATATCATTGAAGGTTTATTTAATACTAGGTAGTTTAATGTGTAACAATGCATAATATATTATTTGTTGATCATGTTTTTCTTTTTTATCAATCTCTTAATCTGCTAAATCACTGTTGACTATATGTCAAATAAATGTAATTGTATAAATGTATTGGAGTGAAAATTACAATATTTTCCTCTGAAATGTGGTGGAGTAGAGATATAAAGTAGCATAAAACGTACATACTCAAGTGAAGTACAAGTACCTCATAGTTTAGTACAGAGCTTGGGTAAATTAATTAATTACTTTCCACCACTGGATTAGATTTAACTTTAATGTCATTGAACAGAGTACAACAAAATACAGTTTAGCCTCTAACCAGAAAGTGCAAACAAAGTGCTCATAGATGAAACTATGAATATGAACGAATGTACAAAATAAACAATAAAACCAATATATGATAGTAGTGTAAATGTAACTATGATATGTAAACTATAATAAATTATGATTTGTAACATATTTAACAACCCACAGTGGAAACTGGTCTGAAATAACACGTTTTTAACCCTCCACAGTCATTCATCATGTTTCCATGTCATATACAGTTTCAGGGATTGTGCAGATGACCTTCTACATGTACGAACAGATACAGGATGCTACTGTCAGATGAAACCATCTGGAGAAAACATTTTTCAGTCGTTGTTTTTTTCCCATTAGGAGAACTATGTTCATTTATTTATTTTTTTAACTGTGCAGTTAGGCTTTTAAATTGGTTACTGTGTTGGTATGTCATTTCAAAAACCCTTTAAAGCGTCTTTAATTCAAGTAAAAACACAGAAATCATGTTTCTACATGCACAGTAAATTTTTACTTTCCTCTTACTTGTGTTTGACAAGTGCTGATTGGAGGATTGGCTACTCGAGGAGCTGGTATGGCCTCAGGGCGGCCGTTCACAACTATTTGGAGATGTTAAGGGTTCAGTATGCCTCAAACAAACTAGATCGAGTTGTTTGACCACGTCTTAAGACAAAAGTGTTGTTGCCTGTTCTGAATGGTCACAATTGAAGGTGGTGTAAAAAAGCCTGCTGGGATAGAGAGGCTTGAGACATGACGAATCCTACAAATGGAGATAACAGCACACATTTTCAGACAATTTCTCCTCAAAGTTGTTCATGGTGTTGCACTCCGTTGTACTCATGAAGAGTGATGGAAATATTAAAGATTGAAAAAAAAGAGAGGAAAGTTTCTCCACACACCTGTTAAATTGCTGCAAGAAGTGGATGCGATTGTTGGATTGTTTGGAAAATTGCAAAAATTGTCATCTGTCAGAAAAGTTTGAGGCGAGGGGGTACCCAATGCTAGGAAATGATCCAACAAGTACTTTGAAGCATACTGAGGCCTTTAAATTACCTCCAACATGTGTGGACTTCCTGAGACATGGGATGGGGTTCATTGTATAGTATGTATACGCTAATAAAAAAAGATCCTACAGAACAAAACCCCATGTTCTCTGCACATTCAATTTACTCAGTTCTTTTACAAAATAAAGCCCAAGCATCATAAGTTAGTTGGTGAGCCTGTTAAGCTTTTCACACCAGCAGCAGCCTTGGAAAAACCTGTTTTCTGTTACTATGAATGGTTCAACATGTGCTGGCTCTGTTCCTGACCGGGGTTTATCCAGCACTGTTCAGCTAAGGTATGAAAGGATAACAGCAGTTAATGTACAGATTACTGTACAGGTGAAGAGAAAAGACAATTGCAATTACATTTTTATTTTAAAATCAGGTACAAAGTTTCCATACCCATTGTATCACCAAACAGCAAGGCACAAAATAAAATAGCCATGTAAAGTCACAACACTGGAGGAACTTGAGATTCAAATGCTTTTCAGCTGAATAATACAATTGTAAATAGTGTAAATACATATCAAGGGCTGGCTGATCACAGTCTAGATTGTTCAGACCGTTAATAAAGTTGAATCTCCTATGTAAAACTAACAAAAAGGACATTTAAAAACATGTAGCCGCAACCAGTGATTAGTATTCTGGTATTAAGAACATGTTAAACCTCTCAGGATTGATATATTAAAAATGTGTCCCATGTTAAAAAGTGCTGAAAAACAACACAGAAGCTTCTCTGCAGCCAGAGTTTATGAGGACATCAGCTGCTGCACACGGCCTGCAGGATTCTTCGAGCGTTTATGACTAAAGCCTGAAATATGCCGTCAGTCAGTACCGATCATGACATGTACTGCATATCGTTTCTCACTGCATACTGTAAATGGTTGAATTATATTGAAGGGTGCAGCATTGGTTGCTATTCCCATGTGTTTGAATGACGGGCGTGTCGAGGGGTGTGGAGGAGAAAATAGTGTTGTGAATGAAAGGAGAGAGAAAAAAAGAGTTTAACATTAACCCCCCCCCACGAGTTCACATCCACCAAATACTCACACACACCTTTCACAACTCTTCCTCATACCTGTGCTACTCTGATGGGTGGTACTGACTCATGAGTCCAATAAGAAATAAGGCCAGCCCTCATTAGTACTAGCATTCTGCCTGTACAATTGATTTTATTGTATATTAATGTCTATAAATACGACATGCTACTATTAAACTGACCCAGTGGCAGGGCGACCTCATCATCAGAGACACTTGTGATTAAATGTTCATTATAGTTACAATAAACATAAGAACTTTAAACCCCGAAAAAGAGAATTTGTTTAACCTGCCGTTTTTTCACCTGCAAATCACCAAAATGTGTAAACTATATACATATATATATATATATATATATAT
>NTHP01000104.1:105128-117328 GCA_003416845.1 Oplegnathus fasciatus
TTTTGTTTTTTGCCAAGTAAATCTGACGAAATTGCTGACTATACCAATTGAAGTATTTGCACCAATCACGACGAGGTAATTTCTTTCTTCTCCTGCTTCTAGTTTCCTAGTCACACCCGTTTCCTGCAGACACACTCAATCCTAATCTGCTCATGTATCACGGTTTGCTGCCTCTTCGGCCTGTCAGTTTACACTATCAATCCAATCTTGATTGATTTTCCTGCCTGCGCTCTCGAACCTCTCTTGTCTCAGAGTGAGAGATAGGAAGTGCAAACAAGAGCCAGAGAGAGAAAAGTATGTCCATGTGATACAGGGTGAGAGAATAAAATAGTGAAGACACTGAAAGAAAAAGAGGTAGAAACGCTCTCAAGGAAATTGAATCGAACGCAACTGGATTTTTGGTTTTGTCTGTGAAGACGTTTCACCTCTCATCCAAGAGGCTTCATCAGTTCGTGCTTGTTTGACCAGGCTAGACTGGTCCAACTAGCTGGTGTNGAGGCGGTCACAAGGCCAATGATGTCATTGGGTCGTTGGTGCTCCATTTGCCAACGACAGTCGTTAGAGTGACGGTCGTTGGGGATGGTGAAACGATGGTTTCGACTTCGTTAGTGCTCTATTGTGTTATAACGACAGTCGTTGGAGTCACCTGAGGCCATTTGTGAACGGCTGTTGTTCTTAGAGGCTAAGTTGTTGAATCTCCTGGGAAGAGATGAAAGGGCTGTCCATCTCTCTGCTCTTTGTTTGATTACATATGTCCAAAATGTGGAACCCCTCCTCTCTCTCTCTGTCTGTATTAATTAAGTTTGATTCCTCCGGTGGGGCTTCCCAGCCCAACAGAAGAGAACAAATTGTCTTCCATTGTGTCCTGTGGAGTGGATGAATTAACCTTTGACCTCCTCGAGCAGCAGGAGGAAGAGCAGGGAAGATAACCCGTCCTAACAGTTAAACCTTTCCCCCCGTGTGTTCAAGCCCCTGGCAAGGCAGACACACACACTTAAAAGACATGCTTTAAAAAGAGATGTGGAAATCCACCCTGAGGGTTTTTTCTCCTTGTGAGTTTTGGCAAGTGTGATCTAGGTTTGTGTGTATTACTCAACCAAAGCTGTATCTAGAGATCCACAGGATGATGATGTATGGAGCATTTTTTTGGAGAGGTGAAAATCAGTATGATGCTAACTCTGCAGCTCTGTTTGTCGACAGCTCCTGCTTGGAGTCTGAATGTTTTTAGTGCTATGTTCAGAGTGAACCCCTTGGTATAGGAAGTCTAGGATACTTAAAAGCCAACTCTGTAACTTGACAGTAACTTCTGATTCTTCCACATAAGTAATAATATTATGTTGTTTAGATAAGCATAAATATAGACTAATTGGGGTTGAAAGTGGAAGTAAGCAGGTGGCCATTACTACCCATTAAATAACGCTGCAGTGTAAGTAAACCGTGTAAAATTTTAACTGCTTTTCTACACCTTTTACCAGAAAATGTGACATCCTGTTGAACCTACTACATGTCAAAATATTGTCATGTGTTATATATTTCAATACATGGCTAGATGTCTTATTACCTGCAAATTACCAAAACCAGGCTTACTGGGCTGCCAACAATAAACTTGAACTGCAGAAATCTTCATGAAATCCTTATGCTCCATCCAAGACCACACTCTCTGCATAATGTTTCCAAGCCACAAAAAGAAGAATTCAACTTTTGCAAATTCATATATTTCAGACATTTATCATATGGTGTATTTTATCTGATAACAGTGCAAAAAATCATGGATTGCAAGTTTGTTGATTTATAATCATAAGATAGAAAATTCTGAAAAGTAGCCCCAGTCAGGGGTGACAGTGTTATTTCTTACCCCAAAGCCAATGTTAAAACCATCTCAGACTTGTGTTTTAAGACTGAATAACATTCACCCTAAGAAGAATAGAAGATTAAAATTAGAAACCATTATTGAAATACTGTGGAAAAAAATTCCAGTCTCAAGGTTCAGTGAGTTCGTTCAGTATATGTATATGTGCTACCAATGTCAAGAATAAACCTTCGCAAAATAATCGGTTGTCACGGCCCTAATGTGCATGCAGAGTAATAATAAAAAGGGAAAATTACATCAGATGGGACATAATGCTACATTGTCAGGTACCACAGTAATTCAAACATGTGGCACAGCAGCACACACAGTACACGGCATGCAAAACACAAAAATGACAACATTGTGCATCATTATCATTATCATAATACAAGTTGTAATTCAGCTACATGGGCTACCTACATTTGCCAGAGAGGGCGATTACATACATGCAAACAAAGAAATGCTCACATACGCACACACACCCATAAAGACATGAATAGCCTGTGCTATGTAACATTAAAATGGGGAAAATTTTGACAAAAAGACGTGTTGCTTATTGTGATCAACCATCTGTGCTTTCATGATAAGTGACATTTTGTTCAGTTGGACTATGTCACCACAGTAAGCGCAACACATACATCATCTGGCGGATTAGCCTGTATTCCACCAAGTTAACAGTTTTGACAATTAAATATGCGCATGCAAATGTGCAGCATTTAATTTTGGAATGAGTTTTCCTTTGTGAGTTGCAGCCTGTATAGGATTTCTATCATGTCTCCACTGATTTGTGTAACAGCTATAGGCGTAATGAGATGCCTGTCATAATATAAGGCGTATTGAGTGAACCCTCCTTCTCAGTAAGACTACTAATTGAAAATGCTGTGAATCAAGTGGTTCTCCAGCATAACACAATAACACTGTAGATTAATTAACTATCAGCTGCTTCAAACAAAAGTAATTAGGAGGTAGGGACCTCTCTGTCCTTCTATTCTTAGTGCTCTCTCTCTCTCACATTCATTGCATGGCTCTGTCTATCATAAACCGTGGTGCAAAGATTGATCCCCGTGAAATCCTTTCTGAAATTGACACAGTCCAAATGACCAGGGATTGCCAGACCATATTAGCATAAAGAACAGCGTAATTAATAGAGACATTGTAAGTGGATGGGAAAAAAACGGAAAGGAAAAGATCCAAACAACAAATTACATTTTTCTGCTCATGAATATTCTTGTCACGACACTGCTGTTCACCTTGTTTTTAAGGTCTCAGTTTATTGGTGTATGTACTCTGCCATTACCAATGAAATGAGATTGTATGATGGAAATTGGTGGCAGCCGGTTGTTATATTTAGGTGGCTAATGATGCGAGCGACTATGAGACGGAACAGAAGTAAACAACTAATTTACATGGCGAGGCACAATAGTCATAGCTCCGTCTCTAGCTCCAACTCGGAAAAGTGTTTATTTGTGTGCTTGCGTGCATGTGAGTGTTTGTTTGGTAGAGAGAGAGAGCGCACAAGGGAGAGGTTCAGGGAGAGAACAGAGGCCTTTGTAGTTGATGTGTTCTGAATGCCATGAAAACACCTTCGAGTGTAGGGAATGCCCTTGTCGTGACCCTTATTTTCTAATGAATGCACTAACATAGCTAATGAGTGAGGCATGCTAGCAGAAAGAGACCCGTAGTTGAAAAATTGTCACATTTTGTGGCTCTATAGTTCTGTTGGAGAGATGCAGTGAGGAGATAAACATGGAAAAGCCCACTTGATGGAAATAGAATGCTTTTATTAAAACATTTCCCCCCCAAATTATGGCAGTTTCATTACAAAGATAAAACACGGAATTTTGTCAGCCCTTTACTTTATCACCAGTATCTATCCTCTGATATTAACAAATGGAGATTTAGAAAGCATGACTACAATAGCAGAGTATATGAGACTAGATAAGTGTCTGTAATAGAGAAACATGGTTATCTGGATTTAATGATGAAACTTACGTCACATATTTCAGTCAAAAGCAGAGAATCAAATGGAGCTCTCATTTGATCATATCCTCTCCCAGCACCAAGCGCCTTTGGCACAGATTGATATCAGTAACATTTTACATGATACAAGTTTGATTGTAATCTGTGTTGTGAGAGTCATGCTGTGTAATCCTATTATTAGTGTATTTCAGAGGGAGAGATTTGCTGTTAGATCCCTGTGTAAAGACGCATCTAATTAACATCTTCATGTTTGGTCTTTCCTCTGGTGGGGATTTATCATGTCCCATCTCTGTAAACTCATACTCTAATGAAATATGCTGTGTTTTATTTAGATGTACACTCCCCTCCAAAAGTATTGGAACAGTGAGGCCAATTCCTGTATTTTTGCTGTGGACTGAAAACATTTGGGTTTGACATCAAAAGATGAATATGAGACAAGAGATCAACATTTCAGCTTTTATTTCCAGGTATTTACATCTGGATCTGATACNTGGCCAATTGATTTTCCATCTTCTCTCAGCTTCACACTTGCTCTCTGGTTTTCATGTTGGTTACACCTCTAACTATAAATGCAGTCTGCACAGGCAAAACCCAAATCTGAAACTGAACGTAGACATTCAGCGCTATTTATTGTTTGAATAATCAATGTAATAGGACACACCAGGGCAACAAAACACACCTGTCAGTCACATGTTCCAATACTTTTGCTCACATGAAAAATGGGTGCGTTCAAACAAAAGGTGCTATCTTCTAAGTTGTGTATCAGATCCAGATGTAAATACCTGGAAATAAAAGCTGAAATGTTGATCTCTTGTCTCATATTCATCTTTTGATGTCAAACCCAAATGTTTTCAGTCTACAGCAAAAATACAGGAATTGGCCTCATTGTTCCAATACTTTTGGAGGGGAGTGTATATGGGAAGTTTTAATTCAAAACACTTAATAATCTGTTGAGGACAGGATATGCTCAACATTTAAAAGAAATGTGTCACTCAGAAGTACAGGAAAAGTCAAAGTCCAAAAGAAATTAAATACAATTTTTTTGTCTGCTACAGCCTACATACCTGCCTATGATAGAGCGTTCCATCATAGGCAGAGCAGACGGTCACACTGAGCCAGACAACAGCCTGCTATCCAAATAAGAACCACAGACAGCAACCTACATTAGCTTTCCTCCTAAAGTCCCCTTCTTATATAACTTAAAAACATAAACACACGTCTCGTCCTGCACCTTAGCTTGTTGAACAAGCAACCAAACAAACATTCGCCATGGCAAAGTGGAAAAGTGCACTACTAACGTCTTTTTGCAGGCTAGATAGCTAATTAGCTGCTGCAGCACATTAAACAGCATATAAATGTCACTTCGGTCCGTTTAGATGCTAGTGTGGTCCTTACACGTCAATACCACTAACAACATGCTGTCTGCCCATGACATGTAGGCTACAGAGCAAGTTTGTTTACTTAGATTTTTTACTACAAAAAGGGATGACTCAATGTGATTTTTGTCCGAATAATTCAAACTTATTTATATCAGCCATTTTGAAAGTATGGAAGTTTTGGAACATATCGCAAGAAATTTTAATGAAAGCCATAGGGCCCTATTTAAACGATCTATAACGCATGGTCTAAAGTGCATGGCGTAAGTGCATTTAGGGCGTGTCCAACTCCACTTGCTGGTTAAACGGCGCATAATCTGGGCACAAATTAAGGCACAAAGTGTAAAGGGTTGTATTTTGTCTCTCAATTAATCATAGATGTGTTTTTGGGCGTAATTAAACCAATCAGAGTGTCATCTCACATTCCCTTTAAAAGCCAGGTGCGCCTGCACCTGTCGCATTGTTATTTAAATGGCGGAACGGTTTTCTGCTGAGGAAACCATCTACGTCCCTGTGTGTGTAACAAGCAGAGTGTACGTGCCTTGTGAGCCTGCCTATGCAGGCGCATCTTACTATCTGAATAATGCGCCCTTTAAATAGCAGGCAAATACTGCGCCATTGACATAATCGCTTTCTGCTGCCTCAAGATAGCCAACAATGGCCCTGACTACACCTTATTTTAAGCCCAACACGCCCATCAGTGCACAGATGGACGCAAGTGGATTTGCTACTTACGCAATGTGGGTGCTAGGCGTGAAAATGAGAACTGTGTCGGTCGAAAACTAGCAATGACAGTTGCGCTGTGTGCTGCTTTGTGCTGGATGTAAGATAGATAGATAGATAGATAGATAGATAGATGTTTTGTATATCGACAGAAAAAAATGTGTAAAAAAAAATGTTCCATCCAAAATGTTGTCACAGAATATCTCTTAGAGAAGGAGAAAAAGCAACCATACTGTTGAATGTAGACTGGGCATGTATACTTTGTACAGAATAATATGCTCCCAAGTAGCCCACTTTGACCACAAAGTTCCAGGAATTATGGAACCAGGAAAACTAATCTCAGAAACTAAACTAGGAAATTAGGCAAATTAGACCAATGACAAATAAAAAAGCGCCGCAGAGTTTCAAATGCAATTTTCACTCCATAATTTCTGTCATCGCCGCTCGCTCTCTCTTTCACTCACTAGCTCTGTTGACTCTCGTTCTGTCATGCTCTCATGCTCTCAGCTCGTTTGCAAGCTCTCTCTATCTCTTTTTTAAACTGGTGGGGAAGTTGACGACAAAGTTTAACTTTTTTTTAAACGTTAATAAACATCAAAAGCTGTTTACCCCTCCTAATATTGATATTAGCTTCACCTAGTATTTTATTTATTTATTTATTTTCAAGGTCAATGCACATTGATGAATCACTGTGGATGTACCTAGATGTCTTAACCAAAAGGCTATTTTTCAAGTAATTCCTTGTTTGTAAATAAAGCGGTACACATGTGTAGTTGCCATGACATCTGTGTTTGACCAATCAATGACATTCAGCACTGCAACTTCCGCCCCTATAGTTCCTGAACTCTCAGAAAGTATTACCCCCAGAGTAGGGACTTTTTTGCCACCTGAAACGATCGTACAGGAACTAAATTCAGTCCTTGGTTCCTCCGGTCAAAACAGAGGTTTGGTTCCTGAGTTCCTTGTAAGTTTCTTGTTCCCTAGGGAAAGTTCCTGAAGTGGGAATGCCCTACAGGTAATACTTTCTGTGGCCCAGGAACTATTGGGGTGAAGTTTGCTGTGCTAAACATGGTGATTTCTTTTTCATGACTAGTCTAAACATAAAGATAAAGAAAGAGAGAATTGTTTAAATGTGGTTACATACGGAAGCAGAAAACGAAACACTGTAGTCTAGCCTTTCTGGCATGTTCAATCACCGGTTTTATTTCTGCATATCTCTTTTGCAACATTGATTTCAACACCGCAGTCCAGTCCAGTCATTACAAATAAAACACAGTGACTCTTGAGTTTTGGACTTGAAGATGTTTTCACTTGTGTCGACTTTCCTTAACTACACTAAATGATAGATTATGACAGACAAAACAGACAATTACAGTAGCATGTACTGCTAATTATTTGTCCTGTTTTCTTCTTTCGTGCCTTCTGAGAGTTCAGAGCCAGAATTTATTCGTGCTCCTTCAGACAGTGAATGCAGTCGCTATAACGCCTGACAGACTAGCCTGTGGTGCTGGGAGGCTGATTGCTCTCCCCAGGGCACAGATAGTCCAGGCCCAATCTGTCTCTCAGTGAAGTACCACATATCTGTTCTCCTCTGTCGTTCAGAGCTACACTGCACTTCCTTCAGCTGTCAATCAATAAATGTATCCAGGCCACTCAGGGTTATTTGCATGTTAACTTAGTACAGTACTATGGATCCCCTGCAGTAAAGATGAGGCAAACGGTGAATGATTAGTGGAGGATGAGTGGACACTAGCATTTGGACATGTATAGTGTCATTTGAATGCAAAAATCCCTCTAGCAAAAGTTAACTGGGAACTTGTTTACTGCTGTGAATTTTCAGGTGATGTGAAAGTTCCAGATGATGGGTGGGTTTTATGCATTTACTTTTGGAGGTGCCAACTACTACAGCAGTCTTTCATTGTTGGCCATTGTGCTGCTCCGTTGGAGCAGTTCCAGTGTATAGCATGTGGACATTTGATCTTAAAGTCAACTTAAGTTCTCCCCTACTCATACAATGTTTGTGATGCTTTGGGTTTGTGCAGTAAGTGCTGAGTTTTGTGCTTCTTTTAAAAGATGAAACTCTACGGAGGTCTATACAAATTCCACTGTCAACTCAGAGGTTGTAGTTGTTTAAATCATTATTACGTTGGTTCCTAGGAAAACTCATGTTCATGTGATTATCACTTACAGAAGTGTCACGAGCAACAGGAGGTTCATGAACATCATGTAGCTATTGCATTAAATGCATCAAAATGCTCTCTTTGAATGATACCTGATGATACATTTGTCTTCATGGCCGTGTGGTGTCTTTCTCTGCTCAGGTGTTCGCAGCTGGTCCAAGTCCTTATACTTATAAACCTTCCATTTCCAGCTTTTCTTGTCCAACTCTCCAAGTTCATTGTGAGGTTATTAGTGACCTCACATTCCTGACCCAAGGTGAGGTAGCCTGCTTAGCTCTGGTGGCAGCTTATCACACATTACATGGTTGTTTGACATTTGTAACAGCACTGTGCAACAAATTCAGCTTGCTCGTGCACATTTTGAATGTAAAATCTATATTCAACCTTTGATTATTACTCTTTTATCATGTGGTAGATTTTGAGAGATACGATGGACATCTTCCTTGTTTTGTTGTTTGTTCCTTGTTTTTATACTTGTATGTAAATTAAGTATTGATTGGACACCTTTCTAAATGCTCTTTCACTCAGCCTTGCCCTCCATCTTGTACCCACAATGTAATCCTGCCTCCACCCCTTCGCGAATCTCAACGGAGCAGTCGCTGTTTAGTTTTAAACTCTTTGGAGAGAACATTCCACAGCCAGCGATCAATAGCCGCCCCAGCAGGGCGTGGAGGTGGCGACATCAATTACCGCTCAGATCAAGTTGATAAAGTAGCGTCCTTTACGAAATGACATTTAGCCTCCTTGTCATTGTGTACAGGAAATAAGGTTGTCTACTGAACCTACCTGATGTACAACCAGAGCTAACTACATGTAATTCCTGTCATACCAATCAACAAGTTAGTCAGTCAGTAAAACTGTGAGGTGCATTTACAGTTAATCTGCTTCATCTGCCATAATATTCCAGATTTTTACAGAAATGTAGAAGGGATTTTACTGTGACAGATGGTATTAAACAAAAATCCTTTCATTATCATCTTAATCCAAATTAAGTAGTTTGTTATTTTAGTCATAGATCCCTTAATTTGACCATTCATTGGAGGAGGCGAAAACGAAACCCTTTGAAAATACATATAAATACATACAATATATGAAAGCCCTAAATTAAAGTAAACTAAATGAAGTACTCCTTTTTTAATGGATTATCTTTACTGTTTAAAGCTACGGTTGGTAGGATTGAGAAGAGAGTGGACTTCCCCCTCTGTCTCCACTGCGGTCAAGCTCGCCTCCAAAGCCCCTCCCTCCCGCGTCGCTCGATCTAATTCTTTCTTTTTAGCTTGCTTTTCTTCATTGGTCTTCTTCTGTTCACTTGTCTTTGCGTGAAAGCTGTTGTTGCGGTTGTTTGGTGGTTTACAAGTCCGCCATTGTGTCCGCTCCAAGTTTGCGCATGCGCGGTGGAGGGGCCGCCGCGTGAGCAGAAGCAATAGATTGACACTCCATGAGATACTCTGATTGGCTGTTTTCACTAGGGAGCGGTGGATTCTTGCAAATGGCCTTAGGAACAGCAGGTGGAGCCAGAGGAGCATGATTTTTTTCACAGATTGTCTGTCTCATGTACTACGGTCAGGACATAGTGACAGTTTTAGCAAATATGACTAAAAGTTATTTTTATACAAATTACCAACTACAGCTTTACTACAGTTCAAAAAGCTGCAGGATCACCAAAGTTATTATAAATCATCCTGAGTGGAACATGAATATCTCTACCAAATGTCATGACAATTCATCCAGTTTTGGCCGAGACATTTCACTACAAAACAAAAATGTCAACTCGCTGGTGGTGCTAGAGGAAGAGTCAGAGGATCTCCAAAGTCAGTTGGCTTCATCCCCTGGGGACCTTGAAATTTCATGGCAATCTATAGAATTGTTATTGATATATTTCATTCTGGACCAAGGTGGCTATTGCCAAAATTTGAAACCAATTATTTTCACCTTGATTAAAATATTCACCACTTTTCACCACTTAAAAAGCCTTGAAACTCCTAAATAGTAACTTAGGATGTTGATTTCCAATCTCTGATTTTTACTAGTTATATATTAGTCATGAATATTAAATGTTACAGAGGCATACTAAAGATTTAAAACCAAGTTTTCAGGGGCTTTAATTACATCATCCATAATGGGTTAATTAATGGAGCTGTAAGACAAAATACTGGGGGATTCAGTTTAATAGCAAGAAGGGTAACTGAGGAAAACAGAAGAGTTTCAAGATTTTCAGATCAACAGTTCTTTCTTTCAAATGAAGGATTCTGGCTCACAGATTCAGCAATAATTAGAAGAAATTTGATTTATTTCAGCTTTTGGCAGGATATATTTTCTATTAGACCTTTTTTCTAAAGGAACAAAACTCCAGTTTGTTTTGGTTTGTGTTTCAGTGCATTTTTTTCCCTGCCTTTTTGTGCTGCCAATTACATTGGTAATATAGATGGATATCAGTATGTTCTGAAAGATTTGACGTTGGCAGGTGTTATAGTAGCCTTTAGTTTTCTCAGCCTTCAAGTCTTGTGAGTAAGGACGCTTCGGGTCGTGGGGGTTTGCACAAAGGGAGCTGACAGAAAACACGACCCCTTTTAAAAAGGAGAAATGGGATTGATCCCTCTACTCTTGTTGCTTAGCAACTGCAAAGCCTTGTTGAGAGAGAATATTGACCTCTTGTTGATAAAGTCCAATTACATTTTTTCCCCACTCTGTATATCCAGATATTTTACAATGTCATTTTCTGTTCCCCCTGTGTGTACACTGTACTGTTCATTCAATATCATAGAGAAATATTATACTATGATTGTCACCTACTGGTGCAGCCTGTGAGTAAGAAGGATTTTCAATGAGATAACACATCTTACATAGCATGAATTGGGCTAACGAGGGCACTCAAAAGGACTCACTAGGTTTTGTTGCTAATTTAGTCAATTAACATGTTTTTAGACCCCCGTCTTGGTAAATGGCCCCAGAGCTGCCACAGATAAATTTCTATCATCGTGAGGAATGTAATTTAGCCACAGCCAAAACTGTTACGCATGTTCCAGCATGCCCTAAAATGAAAATTGATTTCTAAATTTCATTAACATTTTCTCCTCCTCTTGTTCTGTGCACTCTCCGTGAGAGTATGCATGCTTAGCTGGCTGCGTGCTGTAATTGCAAATTATCAAGTGCTAATCGATTTGTTCTTTCTGATGGCTGTGGATGTGAGTGTGAATGAGCTTTACAGTGATCAGTTTTTTTTGTTTTCTGTTTTGCTTTTTAACTGAGGAGCACAAGGATAGCTCGTGTGTTAGTTAAAGCACATGCACCTTGTTGGGTTGTGAAGCCAGTTTACTGAAAAACACAACAAGCTCCTTGATGAAGGGCTATCATGTAGGAGGCTGAATGCTAATGATACTGAATGTGTTTGACTAAGACAGTTAGTGGAGAGAGACACTTTCAACTGTCCTTAAAGAAATAATACATCTCTAAATATGAATTAAGCATTCAACAAAACTAAAGTATTGGACAGTGTTTGAGATATTGTCTTGGTGATACAAACAAGGAAGCTTTAGCTTTAATTCTCACTTTACTTTCCTTAGAACATGTCTGCTCCATCATCGCCTCCATGCTGAGAAATCTCAAGTCCCAACAGAGAAGCAGACTCCTCAACAAGTTCACAGAGAATGACTGTGAGAAGGTTAGTTTTCATCATCTTCTGGCTGTTTTACCCTTTTGTCTTTCTTCTTCCTTCACTGAGTTTTTTTGGTATCTCCCATTTTGATTGCTAGCAGATTGCTTCATCAGTATGCCTAAGCTGAGGTGTTTGTGTGTCTAACCGTCATATGCTTTGGTAACTGGGTATCTGCACTTCCTTGAATCAGAACAGGTCCTACATTTTCTAAATTTAAATGCCCTGAAAACATATCTTCTCAATCAGCTTTAGTTCGTCGGAACAGTTTTGGTTATTTCACACAAGACATTTCTGTATTTGTGTTTTTCTCTGTGCTCTTTTTATCCAGTTAGAAGTGGGCATGGCTTAGTTGGAAAAACATGATGTCACATATTTCTATGTGCCAATCAGCAACGTTTGTGGGTTTGTTTGCTTGCCAGACCACTGTCAATCAAATT
>NTHP01000104.1:117562-166376 GCA_003416845.1 Oplegnathus fasciatus
TTTTTATTTGAAAATCTTATAGAATAATGTTTAAAATTTGAAGTCTTTAGTGACAAAATTAAGATCAAAGTCCTATGCATTTTTCATCATACTGTGCTGACACATAATGCTTTAATAAATAAAGCCAGACGCTTTCTTAAAAACTGTATTACCTGAGTTCCTTTATTAATGTTTTTAGAATCTTCATTAGCTATTGTAGACTTGGAAATAAAGCCCTGCGCAGCTTTATTTATTTTGGAAGTTAATATTTAATTCCAGGTAGCAGGATGGGAAGACAGTAAAGAGCTGATAAATTGCTTTAAATACTAATCATTGTATTCATTCAGGGCTTAAGCTGATGCTTTTATTGCAATGATCAAATGGTTGGTAAAGTAAATCAGAATGTTGCAAGAGCCTGAATTTTCAAACTTCAACCTCACTCTCCTCTCAAGGCCAGTTACCTTTTATAACAGGGTTCTAAAGACATAGAATATGACACGTGGCTGGAACAAATCACCAGATAAAATGTGTGATTATAAATCACTCTCTATCTGAGTATTTATAATTATAATGTTTTTACCAGAGGGTAGAAGCAGAAATTTGTAAGGTAGGTTAAATACATTCAGGTTCACATTCAGGTCACTCAGTCTGACTGCACTACCCTGTATCTGTGTATACTAAGTTCTGCCACATGTTACAGAAGTTGAAAAAGTGATTCAAATATCAAACCTGACACCTTAGCTGCAAGTTTTTTTTGCTACTCCCACAACTCCCCTCACATATGCAAAAATGTCTCACATTCCGTGTGTTGCTCGCTTTAATGGGATGCGTGACTTTTGATGTAGAAACTGTCTTGCAAATCAGACGTGGATGTCTTCTTCACCACAAACCCTCAAAGAGTCTCATTTCCATCATCCACTTCCTCTGTTATTTGTTAATTTTATGGGAATGTTTAATGTCTTTGACTATATGTTAATATAACATTAGCATCTTAAAAATTATATATATGCTTGTCTTTGTTTTCCATTTTATAAACCCTCCCTGTAACAATTTACAGTAAGAGATTGGCAGCAAACAGTTAAAATGAATGATTATTGTGAAGACATAATTTGAACAAGACTGAAATATTGCTCCACAAACATACTAACATATAGGGAGTGGACAATGCATTCTTATTATTAAGTTATAACATCACATTTATCAAATTATTTTTGGTGTTATATATTTATCCCAAATTGTAGTTTTCCATATTTACCCACCAAGTCTCACCTTGTTCTGTCTCTTTTTTGTGCTCTGTCCTTTTCCCTCATATTTCTCTTATTTTGTTGTTGCTTTCTTGTACGCTGCATCTCTCACTTTCTCTCTGTCTGCCTCCATTTCATTTTCTCTCCAGGTTGATCGACTGATGGAGTTGCATTTTAAGTACCTGGAGGCTGTTCAACAGGCTGACAAGAGGATTGAAGGAGAGAAACATGTAAGCATTTCTCCTTTTTCTTCCATCCCTCGCTCCCATCCTCCCATCCTCTTACCCTCTCAATCTGTCCTCTCTGTCCTCCTCTCTTTGCTGTCTTGTTTACATAAAGCCAGTGTAATCATGCAGCTTGTTGGATGGATGTATTCACATTAAACATTGAGGTTTTCAGCTTTGCTTTGTTGGCCACAAATGAAATGCCATCAAGGAGTTGTGACTGACCAACACATTATTAGAAGTAGGGATGTTCTACAGTATGTTTTTGGTATTTTCATGAATGTATGAACCTTACCTGACCAGCAGTTTGATCAACTTTGATCCTGAACTGATTGTAGCCAGAGAAATCTTTGTCCCAACCCGATCTGAAACTGACCACCACAAACCATAGACCAGACCAGACCTATAAAATCATTAATGGTAGTATTAATAAAGCAGGTCGTGTTAACCTGATGACTGTCATGATCATCAATATCAATTAGTTCCTCCCAAAAAATCATCCAACATTAAGTTTAAATTCCACTTGAGTGAATTCATCCATTCGTCAGTGCCAGACAACATTACAACAGCTACTAATCTTAATAAACCTTTCATATTAATGTGTTGTCTTGGCTTGGTCCAGTTCCTTTGTTGTTGTTGCTGTGCAATGACACGCATCATTAAACACTATACCTTTACAGTCAAGTAAAACCAGACCAATCATTTTGACAAAAAGCCATTTTGACAAAACTGTGTTAATTCTGCATTCTGCTGAGATTAGTGAAGAGTATATAATTTAGTCTGGCAGAGGGTCGTCTTTACTGTGCATGTGTCAGAGTGGGCTTCAGCTATAGAGACTGTGGGGGATATTTACTTGAGCTTTATGGCCTTTTTTAGGTTCTAAGCAGTCCAATTGCATTTGTCCTTTTACTAGAGGAGTGGACTGAGGTTTTGCACCCTGTTGAAAATTTCCTGTTTGGTCCCTTGCAGTATGTATTTTAGGGTGTTCCTGTTTAGAGGGACAAAATATGCAGCGGATGTATCACTGCTGACCACTGCGGCAGAGGAAATTGTGTCCAAAATTTAATGTCTGGGAAAAGCATGTGTAAAATCTACTGCACTGTTTTTTCTGACGTGTACAGAGGGTGAGAAACTCTCAGTTCAGCACCACAGCACAAGACAGAAGAGCAGCACTGCAACAGTCTGTTATTTTCACACAACTTTACTTTTCGGTTTCCTGTCGATTCCTCCTCCCTATTTTTCCTGACTTTTAATGGCTTATAACAGCTCCAGTCCAGTGACATATGATTGAAGCAGCCAGCAATGGTTATTAAGTAGGGTGTTATATTTTACAGTGGTGGCCAAAATTATTAGAACACCTGACAGATCTGAAAATATTGACCTTTTTTTTGCCTCCAAAACATGATTTCATGTCATAATGTTCATGAAACATGCAGATGGTTGCTCTGAGCACAACAAATATCAGATGAAGTGAGTCCTACTGTTTTTATCCACTTTTAACTTTAATATTTGGTATGTTCACCTTGTGCAGCAGTTACAGCAGCACATCTCTCTGGCATAGTGTCAATATATTTCCTGAGAACTTCAACACTAATGTTATCCCATGCCTTCTGCAGCTCAGGCCAAAGGCTTTCCTTTGAATGTACAATAGATCTGTCCAGTTTATTTTCCAATTCGCCCCAAATTTGCTCGATGGGGTTGAGGTCCGGACTTTGAGGGGGCCAGTCCATCATTTTCAATGTTCCAGCAGATTCCTTCTGTCGCAGGTAGTTCCNCTGATTTTTGGTCCTCACTGTACCATGTGGATGAAAATGTCCTAGGGATTTTTTTGCTTTTAGGAAAACAAGTTTTTATGTTTTCAGAGCTTGTACTGGATATAATCTTTCTAAAAAACGTTTTTTTAAACCTCAAATCAACCTAATGAGGAACGAATACCGCAGACATGATAAGTTTCCATTAGAATTGTCTGCAGACAGAAAAAACATGGACGGCAATGCAATCCCATCACATTTATGTTTTTTGGGTTTTTTTTATCACCAGCCAGATAAAAATAACATTCAAATTGCATTAAAGATGTTCAGATATCAAACGCAATTCCTTTTATAAAGGTTTGGGATGTGTGATCAAAATGTCATCTCTTTTTGGTAGATAAGATGTGCAGTTCCACACAGTATCGCATCCAAAGCTTTGAGGGAAGAGACCCAAAAAAACATCACAATCCTGCTGATAACAATATGACAGTTTACAGAGGAATAGAAAGCTTGATAGCTGTGTGTGAGGGCCCTATTGAGTTGTCTGCATGAATGTGTGTGTGTGTGTTGAGCTTTGGGCTAGACAGACCGATGGAGGGATACAGATAGAAGATAAGTGGCCAGGCAGGGGATAATGGCTTCAACAGAGAGAGAAAGAGCATCCCGTCCTCGAAAAGGGAGGAAGACCAGAAAAAAGGCAGGTAGAGATGCTGTAAATATCAGAGTAGGAAATATAGTTAAAAGAAGAGGAGTGGATGGTGAAAAAGGGGAAATGCAGGGAAAGGGAGAAATAGAAAAAGGAAGAGAGAAGGAATTTGAGTGAAAGAGGGAATGATGAGGGGGAGGGAGGTGTGGGTGGAGACAGATAAGTGTGAGATTCCTATCTAAAGATGACAGAAGATTAATTTCTCAGACCGACATCGTGGTGGGATTGCCAAGAAAAGGCCAGACAGTTTGACATTTTCTCTCCCTCCCTCTTTTTTTCTCCTTTTCTCTCTCCCTGTCTTTCTGTCGCTCTCTCGTCTCTTCCTCCAGGATGGCGAAAGTATGACTTTGTGATACCCTGGTGATAAGAAACCTTGTCTGCGTGTGCCACTATCTTTGAGGCCACACTGTTAGCCTTCCCCAGTTCAGAGCCAAACTGTGAGCCGGACTCACATAAGGCAGAAAGTGATAATATACCTATTTACGGCACAGCAACAATATTCTATTCATTATAACGAAAAAAAAAGGGGCTGTTCAAAAAAGTCATAATATCTTGTTAGCGTTTTACCACCAACTGCTTGGCTCACAGGACTCTAGCACCATGTCGAACTTTCTCTCGGACTGCTAGTATGAAAAGTTACGTGAATGTGAACATGTAATATATGTATTAATAGATTAGATTCTTGTCTTTTCTGCTAAACAACAGCATTTTAACATTGCCACTTTAAGCATGTTAGCATGCTGACATTAGCATTTAGCTCAAAGCACTGCTGAGCCGAAGTACAGCCTTACACAGCTTCTGACATAGCTACGTGGCCATTGCACTCATATCCCAAACATCCTTCAATAGAAAGTGCATCTTAAGAATTGGACCAATCGTAAAAATAGGCAAGACAAAACCATCACTGTAAATATCTTTTTGTTGAATTGGTTAAAGGCTTAGTCTTAAGTACAAAACCTATATATCTAAGGATGAAGAATAATCTCATATTTAAAATAGGATTTAATGCATATTGCTGCATTAGTGTTGGAAAAAAATTACACGTGATGCTTGAAAATTCATGAAACAATGTGAGTGAGCCTTATTTGAGGAAGGCTAAGCTTGTATCTAATGGAATGTTTTCAGGTTGACATCCTCATGTGAACCTACTGACCATCAGGTGCAAAAAAGCAATAATCCATGTTTCTAAACTGAGCTGAAATTAAAGACAGATTATCTTGTGTCACCAAGCACCTTTATCTTGAATTTGTGACGGTTTTTTTTACTAGTTTTGAGGTGTGATAGTGTTTTGCATTGACTTAATTTTTAAGCTTGTTTCAAGAAATGTTTCCAAGTCATTCTTGTTTGTTTGTGGATAGGTATTTTTTGCAGTGTAGTGATTTTAATGTGTGTCTAAAATTTACTTTCTTCTACAATCTATTTTTGTAACACATTACCGAGTGGGTTTCTATGCCCTGTGTAGCCCAATGGATTGAGCAAAATGCTGTGGGCTCATTCCTACTGGTATAACTCTAATACTGAAAAGACGCAGATGATACTGTAAGTCTGTGCGAATCAAAGCTTCCACCAAATATCACATGCTATGTTAAATAAGGTGATAAAGACGCCAACCCAGTTCTGTCCAGCGCCTCAGCTGAATCGGCTGCCGTCAGCAGCGGTGTTTTATCTCTCTCTGGCGTGCCTTTTGGTTTCCCCTAGTTAAGCCTGTTTTTAAGGGGCGGTAAGCAAAATGTTTTTCCTCTGCAACATATTATCCACAGATTTCTCAGGAGGATAGCAAAGAAAAAGCTGCTGCTGCTTTTTCTCTTCGTCTCCAGCCCAGTCCCTTTAATAAGCTGCTTATTTTCCTCCCACCTTGGTATCTCTCTTCTCTCCTCTCTTTCTAGCCTTCTGATTCTCTCCTTCTTTCCCTTAAAGCTGATTTTCCCATCCTGCTATATTTCTTATTTTGGCTCCCTTCCTCCCCCCTCTCCTCTGTCTCTTGCATCCCTCTTTTCCTGTCTTTTACTCACACCAACATCCATTACCTTCTCCTCCCTCCTCTCTTAAGTGTCTTGTTTTTCTCTCCCTATGTGGTCTCCTTAATTTTCATATCCTGTCTTTCTTTTTGTTGCATCTTTCCTGCTTCCTTTACTTGTTTGTTATCCACTCAGTTGTGTCTTTTCATTCTCCCTTCATCCTCCATTACTGTCTTGCTTCCCATCATTCACATCATCTTCTCCCTCCTCTTTTCCTCCATCACACCTTCCTCCCCTCTTCTTTCTCCTTTCTTCTTTCCTTCTTCCCCTCTATTGCAGCTGCTTTCTCCTCTTTCCCCACCTCTTTTCCTCCCCAACCTTCCCTCTGCTCTCAGCTTGTTGGTAACAGCTCTTGGAGATTGATGAAGCTCAGCAAAACATGGCTGAGGCCGACCTCAATACTGTAAAATGCCTGAGTGCACTTTCCTAGCACCTGAGAACCCAGTTGCTCGTTGTGTTTTGTGTGTGTGTCTAGGAGTGTGTGTGCTTCCTTTACTGGGCTGTAGCAAGAGTGTACAGCAAAAATGGGCTGGTTTAGCACTGCTGACAGTAGACATTTGCAAAGAAAGTCTGTGTTAAGTTGGAATTGGTTTTGCACCTTGATGTGATACATATTTTTTCTTAAATGTCTTCCAAGAATAAATGCTATCTCTCTTTCTCTCTTTTTCTCGTTTTCTCTCTCTCTCTCTCGCAGTGTTTTGTTTGACTTTGTCACAACTGGTTTATCTTTCCTTAATCATTGCCCTTATCTCAATTTTCCTCATCCATCATTGCTTCAAAATCACAATTCATTCATTCATTCATTCATTTGTTAAGGATGAGGGAGTGGAAATTTGGGTCCAAAACTTACTGCTCCTGCAGTGCAACCAGCACATTCATGTTTGGATTTGTTTATCTCAACTTAAGAGCTTTCAAGTCCAGCTCATTTGGACAGGTTGTTCATTCTTAGATTCAAGGGTTATTTAACCTATCTCCTACGAATTATATTTGGAGGAAACAGTAACATTCTTTGCTATAGAGATTGCTAAAGAAATATTACCAAGGAAATATGATAAAATATAGGATGTACTTGGGACCTAACAAAGGACAGGAATGCATTGTGCTTTATTAATGCCTCTCTTTACAAACAGTGTAGAGGCTGCTAAATCTTGTAAGGCGTTGGTAAGGCAATTAGGTTTTGGGGTTTGATGGCATTTTATCCAATCTGAATCCAGTATTGAATACGCTTACAGAATCGGATTTCAGTATTGAATCTGCTTATCAAATCTGAATCCATTCAAATGCCTTATTGAATCCATTTAGGTTCAGCGTTCAACATTTGAAGATAATTACAGCTTAAAAGATTCAGCTGAAATCTGTAGGGTGAGAGGACAAACAGTTTTGACAGGCAGCCTACAACCTGTCGCTGCAACCTAAAAATGAGATAAGATAGAACTCATCACAAAATACATTTTGGTGCCAAAGATGCTACATAGTAAAATACTGTAAATGTTCATAGTGGCAGAAGATGTCAAATGTTGAAATATGTATCTGGCACATTGAAAAAATAACAGTAGAGGTCCTGATTCAGAATTAGTAAACTGAGGGAAACTTTAACCTTAAATTGTTATTGATATGAATGAATGAAAGTTTAACTGGGAAAATGGACTCTGGAAATTGACATGATGTGGTCAGCTAGATCGTTTTACTAGTCCACTCGCAGTTGTACAGTGGTGTTACAAAGTGGAGCCTCTTCCCTCACAAAAGATCTTTGATTGAGTACAGACACCAGCTTGGTTGACAGTCAACAAAAGAAGGATCCAGGCCTGACCTGAGCCACAGCGAACTCTACTAACTTTCAGCTGTTGTTCCACTCGTTCCCTGGAGTCTCGTCCACTTGACTGCGTGTCCCACTCGGGTTCGCTCCTGTCCTCTTCTAGTCTTAACAAATGTGCATTGAGCTTGGCGTCGGTTTCAGTTCATTTAGGTCAACAAAGAGACTCAGAAAGAAACTAAACCAAAATACCTCAGGGATGGGGATCATCATTCATTATCCATCACAAAAATGCTCAGTGCATTCATCTGCAACACGCCACTCTCTCCTCCTGGTGTCTGCCCTCAGGCCGGCTCATATAAGACTCTTGAAGTTTGGCAACCAATGAAAATGACAAATGACAGCTTGTGGCCGTAGCAATTAGGTCCACCTAACTAAATCTAATGCAGTCTAAAACAAAAGCCCTGCAATAAATCCTTCCTCCATGATGGTTATGTTGTTTACTCAATGTTAGAAACTCCTCTCAATATGACAATTCAACAACACCATAAACTGCAGCCTCCAGAACGACCATACAGTTGAATCAATACCTGTCCGACAAAGTTTCAGCAAGCACTGAACATGATAACCTTCATGAAGGTAGATTTGGATCACACTGCATTAGCATAAAACTCTCCTCTGTGTCACTTGTCCAAGTTTTCTTGTGGGGCTCTTATTCACCTTCTTGCCCCCTGAGGCTGAAGAGCTGAAAACTTGACTATTGTGCACTACAGATGAACAAATCCACGGATGTTGCAAATAGTGCCATATTACTGGTTTCCGTGATGCATGCGTGGGAAGATGACTTCCAGGAGCAGTTTCTCTATCGAAGAGAGCTTCCCACCACCAACTGCTGAGGACATTTTCAGAACTGTGGATTTTTACTTGATGTTCAGTAGGCCAGACCTGGGATAACAACTGATGGTGCAGCCTGCATGACTGGAAAACATTCCGGGGTGGTGAGGAGAATTGTGGAAACAGCACCAAACACGACTTGGAACCATGTGTTTTTTCACAGAGAGGCCTTAGCAGGTAAGGATATGGTGCCAGTGCTACATGAGACACTGAAAGATGTCGTCAAAGTGGTAAATTACATAAAATGGAGCCCCGAGGGCAACAGGTGTATTCGGAATCTGTGTGAAGACCTGGGCAGTGAACATGCACAGGTACCGTACCATGCAAAGGTACGCTTTCTCTTGAGAGGAAAGGTACTCTCACACGTCGATGAACTTGAAATGAATCCAACTCTCGGCTTCTTTAGAGATGCAGTGTGGATTGTTGCATTATGGGCAGGTCACCAGATGTTTCCAGAGGGAGATGTGACATGTTTCCTATTGTTGGCCCTGAGATGCAACAACTGGACACTGTCAGATGCTCTGACATCTCGTTAAAACATAAGTGTATATGCTAAAAGCATCACGTTTCCAAGCAACCAGGAAGCTCAGCTGGAAGAAGCTTGAGCTTTCATGGGACGGGATGCTGAAAAGGAAATTCAGTGAGGTGAGCCCCTCTTAGTTTTGGTGTATTGTGATGACTGACTATCCCTCCCATGCAATCAACCATGTTCTACCATTCAGCACATATTTTTGTGAAAGTGGCTTCTCAGATCTGGTCCAGCTGAAGACTAAGCATAGGAACAGAGTAAACATTGAACACAACCTTAAAGTTGTCAACCACCACCCCCGACTTTGAGACCCTCATAAACGGCAAAAAACATCCCCAGCTTTCCCATGAACTTGCCTGCAGTTTGTTTGAAGGCCAGCATTTAAGCATCTGCTGTGTATTCAAGTTTTTTTTCTTTAAAAGAAGCTAATTGAAAAGGCATATGGACCTACAGACTTTGTTAATAGGGACCTTATTTATCAAGCCAACTTGTTGTTTGTCTCTTTACCCTGCAGCACAGCAACTGTTTTATTGCTCTGTTCTCGTATTATTTGGCCTGTTCACATGTTGTGTCATTGCAGTGTTTTCATGTCACTGGTTTTTAAGCCATAATATGCACTTTTTTGGTTGCAGTGCTATTTATTTACTGAATTTTAAGCAATTGCACTTTCTTCATTTCATTGAGTTGTAAGCACACATGTTGTTCATTATAACATTTTATGAAATAAAAATGCATGTGTGGTAAATTAGCTTGCTGTATGTGTGGACCTTGGAACTAATGACTAAGGAGAAATCTGGACCCTGAGGCTGGACCAGTTGAGAAGCAGAAGTGTTTTTAAACTGTATTTTTCATTTTTGCAAGAGGAAATAATGAAGACTAATTGGTTTGGCAAATGCACGTCTGTTTAACTTCCCCACCTCCGATAAAGAGTAGCACCGCTTCCCTGAGCTTTTCTGAGTGAAACATCTGGGACTGTCTCCCGCACAGTGGATGAAACAGTCCCGAACTGGGCTAGGTCAAGGTATTAATATGACATCTCATAAGATAAATTACTGGTGCAGACAAGTTCATCATGCTTGACCATAGAGACTGTAATTACATGTGTAGTTTGTATGTATATGTGTATATGTATGTAAGAGTCAACACAATCAAACTGTTTTCTGCTGTTAAGCATTTTAACCTTTGGACAGAGCTCAGCTCAGTCTGAATGGCATCGTAGTCTTGGAAGCAAATACCTCATCCTGTCCTGGTAACACTGCTGTTTTGCTTTGCCCCACTTTGTGAGCAAACTCTTAATTGATGTGCGCCCAAAGAAAGTGGCTGTACTTTTTCTGGGAGATTATCATAACTTGAAATCAGCATGTTGCCTCGCGCTCTCACACAGTTCAAGTTTTTTCCTCAAAGTTTACCTCATTATCAACCTCTGTATCTCTGTTTTTTAATGAGGATATCTAACCTCTCTCTTTCTGGTGTTTGCTTAAGCCTCATAAAGAGCATTACGTCCTACACACACACACACACACACACACACACACACACACACACACACACACACACTCATACTCATACACACGCGGTCACAGTGGGCTTTTGCAAAGTGCTGACAAAGAAATCACTTTAATTCTGCATCTAAGCATCCCAGTGGAAAAGAAAGCACAGGAATAACAACCAGCCACACACACACTCAAATACAGCAAAGCAAACACATTCTCTGATACACACAATCATACAAACCCTGATACACATACATTAAGGAACACACACCTGGATAAAAGCTCTTTTTTGAAGACGCACACACACACACATTACTTATACACATGTCATACACAGGCACAAACAAACTTACATGCTTTCTAATATGCACAACACCACTCACACTGTACACACAGTCTTCTATAAATCATACACACCCTATCACACACACACACACACACACACACACACACACACACACAATGCGGCTGAGTTACAGTAAAGGGACTGAGACTGAAAATCACTGCTTACTACTTTGTCTGTACTATAGCCAGGCTGCCAGGCTCCCCTGAGGTTGCAGTAATTGACTTGTCCAATCCCTCCCTCCAACACGTTATTCTTTCTCCGCTTCTTCTGTCCGGTGTTTGCCAGAGGGACCAAGCTGCCACACAAAAGATATTGGCCGCAATGTCAAAACTCACGAGTGGACAAAACTCTGCCACTGTAATGAATACTGCCACACTGCCTGTCTGAGTTTTAATATCCCAAATGTCCACTTCCACTGCTCACAATAATGAATATTTAATGCACTTGTCATTGTTCAAAACCTTCCACTCCCCATACAGATTCAAAAGTCTGGCTTGATTCATCGTGTGTGTTGAACATCGTTTCTCCGTTCCATTACAGTGCGGCTCCCTGGAGGGTGCAGCAATTGACTTTTCTAATATCTTATTTGAAAATGTTTTTCTTTCTTGACGAATCCACAAAGTTACAGATGTAAATGTTCCTCATAGACAGTGTAAGGTGACTTACAGTTTGAGTTTAAGGCTTTGATGGACATGAAACTCCTCTGGTTGAATCATCAGTTAAAAAAAACTAGCTAAGCCATTGCATTTGAAAATATCTGCTTCTTTGCTGAAGAAGTCAAAGGTTTAAGCCTTTGTAGCTACATAAAGACTTAAGCAGACATCAACTATGACTTCCAACTGCAACAACAAGGCATTCTGGTTTGTTACAGCTCTGGTTGGTGCCTGTCACTGGCTGCTTCTCCATACAAACAACTTAAGGCTGAAACATGCTTCTTCTATTCACCCACACAGACAGGAGTTGGATCAGCCAATCATCACGTTGTTGAGATTTGGAAGGTTTGCATGTTGCATCCTCTGTGAACCTTTGGGCCTATGGTTACCTATAACATCCTTATCTACGTAGGTTTGCAGAGACATTTATGTGTATATTTACAGAAGCATAAGTCCAGCTTCAGGCTCATGGGTGTCGTAGTATTTCGAGCCAAGTGACAGAACCAAACTGACGGAAAACACACAGTTTGTAGCTGAAATAGTTAAAACCAATAGCTATAACATAAGCCTATACTATTGTTTAATTATTAATTATTATATATTATATATTATATTAATTATCAAGGAGACACTTCAGTTTCCATTTTGAGGAACATTGATGATATGTTGAGTGCGAATGTTCATACTTGACCTTGGGAAAAAATGGATGGAAAAAAACAAATAACTGTCCACTTATTTGCCTTTTCTGAAGCTTTCAAGCACATCTCACCGTCTTCTTCAGCATATAGAGTTTGCTCAGTTGTCATGAAGATAACTTAGTTGTCGCCGTATGACCATGAACACCAGCTGGGAATCAGGTTACATCTAAATTAGTAGTTTCTTTCACTGCACACCCCTACAGGGAGGTGATACACAGATTCTGAGCACAATGAAGCTGAGCTACAATGTGCATTTATTTGGCTGAGCCAGGAAATGCATTTCAGGACCAGTTCTTAGTGCCTCAGCACCTGTCAGTTATGTTGATGAACTGTCAGATGAGCACTTTGGGACAATCTAACACTACTTAATTCAGCATACCAGAGTGGTCATCATCTTACCTGTCAGCCTGGCTGCCTTTCAGCCCTTCTAGCTCATTCAGATAGTATCAGCAAGGAAAACTTTGTATATGTTGACATTTTTTATCACTTGCTGTGCTTAACTGTAATTTTCTTTCTTTGATCCTCCATTGGTGATGTCGTTTGACTTCTCTTGCCTTTCCTTGTTTTGACAAGCCACACTCACACCCCAAGACAAACATTAAAAATTATACAGTGCACTGAATATGAAGTTTTATCCATTTTTATTTATTTTATTTATTAATGTATTTGGATAGATTTTGAGGCAGATTTTTTGTGCAGTAAATAAACTAAAGAGAGCCTCTGACTGCAGGGTCACATAAAAAAATGATGCCAATTTGGTACTTGCATCCAAATCTTGATCCACAAAAACCATTTAGCATTCAGTATAATATTACAGTCATACCCCACTGCAGAAGTACTCCCTGGTCCAATGTGCTCCTGGTTGAGAATCACTTACCATAGATTGTACTGAGGCAGTAAATCACCACAAAAAAGTGTCATTCATTTCTTTCTTCACCAGTCTTTTTGTGTGTTGCCTTGATTCTTTTTTTTACCTTGTCTCAGAATTAATTTCTGATTGCTGACGCATATTGTAGCCAAGTATATTGTGTTTGCACTAATCTTGCCAGTACACACATCATAGACCAAGCTGCAATGACATTGTTTCATGTGGTTGGGATACAGTCTCATCCCTCTGCAGCTGATAGGTGGCTGTAATGGAAACATTTGGATATACAGTAATTGAGTTGTCCAAGGCCTTCTCAGAAAATGCCCCCAGCACTACTTTGCAGTGGTGGCCATGTGCAGTAATGAGGATGACAGGAAATAGACTTGCTTCCTGTGTGAAACAATGGGAGAATCTGCAAACACAAGATGTGTCTTGCATATCTGTGTGTGTGCATGCTGTTTTTCACTCTCCCTCAGGGGTCACATGTATGTTTTGTGTCCTATCCATTAGCCATTGTGTATTGTACCTTGCTGAAGTTGGATCGTGAGATTTGTGTAACTTTGCCGCAAGCTACTGTATTGGCTCAGAATAATGAGCAGAGTTGTCCTGGAAACTGAGATAATCTTTTTTTCCTACAGGAAAGAGAGGAAACATAGTTTACATTCAAATCGCTTTGTTTCAAGTTTTTTGCATCTTTAATGGATGCTAGTTGACAGCAACAAGGCCAAGCTTTGGGGCTATTTTACAATGCAATAACTCTCTGCTTTGTAATAAAACAGAATTCTCAGCCAGTGTTTTACCCAGAGGACAAAGAAGAGACAAATGCCCTACATTCAATGGCTTTATTAAAGGTTCTTGTTTTAATTATCTGCATTGTTTTGCATCTTTAACAAGCTACAATTGACATTGTGCAGTAGGGCTTTGTTCTGAAGTTGTATCTGCTTGTCTTTTCTTCTCTTAGGATGAAATAATTAAAGCACGATGACATCCTGCTTTCAGAACGCAATGTCACAAAAATGGATATGTTGTTTTGCGTCCCAGCTCTGCAACCTGCAGCTCAAATGGTTTCCCCAGAATAGTCTTTTACTGTAGTCCTCAGGAGTTGCCCTTTGATTGAGGCATGTTAATGAGCTGAACTTCACAGCTATAATTGGGTTTTACAGTGTAATTGATCTTTAAGGACAAGGCCTTTTGAAAGTTTTAATTTTCTCTGAGATTAAATCGTTGGGATGTAAATGTCATGTGTGGTACCCTTTTAGCTCGACGCTGAAAGCTATTTGTTTTCATTAGGAACGGTTTGAAAAGTTGCCCTTTTTCGTGATTTACTGTGTCACATACTGTAGCATGTTTTTTTTGTGTGTGTTTGTTGGGCCATCCTCTCTCAGACTGAGAACATACAGATTAAACCTATATGTACACATGTGTGTGTATGTGTGTGTGTATATATATATGCGCATGTATAAGTACATAAGTACATGTATGTGTATATATATATGTATATATACTGTATTGTATATACTGTATATGCAGACATTTTATGAGGTAGACTTGCAGTATATTGGTTAAATGTGTCAGTAAGTACTCAGTTTCTTTCTTCTGGGAAATGCTATTCCTTTAGTTTATGTATAAAATGTTCTGTAAAATCCATTAAATTATTCTATGAAATGATTTTTAAGAGAGAGCTAATACATGGACTGTTGAAGAAAAGTTGCAGCTTAATGTTAGAAATATTGATGGCCAGCACTTAACCTTCATTTGATTATAAGACAAGTCATCAGGGCTAAAAAATTACATTTTTCCATCCCCTTTTTGACCAAAAATCATTTATGATGGAACGTTACCAATCAAAATTTACTACTATTATGATGGCTACAGCATTACTCATACTACATGTCTCTTACCGTACATCTTTAATATAGCAAATGAGTATGGAGTGTGCAAATAGTCAAATTTCATAGGGATCTAAAAGAAAAAGGGAAGATTTAAATGTAGAAAAAGGTTATATGCTTTGCTTTCCTCACTGCTATAACTTAACGTTATGTATGGCCTTAATTTTTCCTACTGTCGATGCATAGAGGTAAAACTGACAGCAAAACACTTAACACACCGTCTGTATTTCTGTACCACTCCAATGGCTTACACTCCAGACTCCCCTCTCCCCCTCAGGTCTGCTTCTTAATCTCTAATGATGATTAATGTGGGTTGTGTGCGTATTGGCAGCACTGTGTTATTGGCATACTGACAGGGTTGTTAAGATGGATAACTATGCTAGTGTGTGTGTGTGTATGTGTGAGTGTGTGAGCGCCAGCAGCAGAGCCCCCACTTTTTGCAGCTTAGCCCTGAAATCAATTGATTTGTGTGTCTGTTCAATGGAGAAAATGGATTTGTGGAAAAAGCTGAAAAACAACACCAAAATTAAACATAGTCTCTGGTTTTCTGTGCTTGTTGAATCTGTTTTAAGTATGCAGAGAACAACAGAACCCCCCTAGAAAACAGTAAATTGTGATATATTCACCTTATCATACATAAAAACACTGTTTTTTTTTTACTTTTTTGTGTGTATGTGCAGGAGATGGTTCGTCGGGGGGAGATCCTAGATGACAGCATGGAGGATGAGTTCTACCTCCGCCGCCTGGACGCTGGACTATTCGTCCTTCAGTTGATCTGTTATATTATGGTGGAGATCAGCAACTCAGGGATATCACAGGTACACACACAAATACACACACCAACTGGCTTGCCAAGTGAGTTTTCTCTCTGATTAATTATTGTTAGGACATCTGATCAGATGAGCTATAAAAGCAGACAGGAGTCAGATGGTTTTATGAGCACTGCAGCCAAGTGGCTCATTCACTTCTCCACAGGTCTGGGTTTCACTGAACTCTTGCAGTGCTACTTTTGCCGTTTCAGATTGGACACCACAGCACTTTGTACCTGCTGTTTAAAAAGCTGCAGTACATCCTGTCTATTCTTGATATATCACTTCATGGAAAAATCAAAAATCAGTGGCTCCTTTTTAAATTTCCTTATAATAAACTAACAGTTGAGATGTCTGTTTGATATCTGCCATACCTCCCAATTGATATTGATGCCAGTTAATACAGTCAAACTGAAATTTGAATTGCCTTACTTTTTGTGTAAGGAAAAACAGCTTTTGGACATATCTGTGAAAACGGTATCCAAGCTTCAAGCCTCCAAGTGGACGTTTCCCATGGCAGTGGTTGACTGACATTTGAGAGGAGACAGACTCAATTTCTGTGCTGCACTATTGACTTGAACACGCCATAGCCCTGTGTAACCTAACATTGATACAAGTGACTTTTAAAAAAACATTTTTTAGCAATCCCACATAGCGTTAGTGTTACCCTATCAACTGAATCTCCCCTTATAACATTCAAAATTTTGGAGGATTCATCATGCTATTAAGTCAACAAGCTAGGCCAACAAGCTAGTTAGCCTAGCTTGTTAACATTAGTACTAATTGCCTCTAGGCGTTACTTTCTGTTCATGTTATTTTAACACCTGCAGTCATTGGCAGGGGTCTTGCTAGCATTAGCTGTCTCTCTTTCATGGGTCCTGTTGTGGTGATGGTAAATGACCAGACTGTCAAAACTCACATCAATAAGCAGTCCTGTAACTTCAGCACACCGTACGTTACCTACAGTGATTCGAATTACAATAAGGAGTAATGTATGAAGTGCTCAAATCATAGATGGTTCTAAGGAACGGCTATCAACGTCGACCCCCGTGCTGGTTAACTGACTGTTAACAGGCTGTTGTAATTGAAGTGATATGACATACGCGTCCGCCCACACAGATATTGCAACCATCAAATAACAGTAACTGGAGATAGATAAATATAATGTAAATTTTGTCTTTTTAGTAAATACAGTTTTGACCAAAAAATTAAACAAGTCAAAACAAACACCAAGGATATGTATGATGATTTCTTAGAAAAAAAATCTAATTTAATTTCAGTACAACTTTAAAAATACATTATGCTCCTGATCCTCTTTTTCTCTGCATTTAGCTGCAGCAGCGGGTCCATCAAATTCTCAACCTAAGAGGAGGCTCTATCAAAGTAGTGCGCCATATCATGAGAGGTAAGTAACTTCATTTTCTTTAATACCGTCTCAAATAAAATCCAGCACTCACTTATGGCCATTTTTAGTAATAAACAAATAAAGGCAGTGCAGAAAAAAACGGGGGGAAAGAAATTCATCCTAATTTACATAATTTCTTTCACAGTATTAATTCAGTATAACAACATAGTCAGGTTTACCCAATTGTTGCTCTGAGTGTCTCTTTTTAACTGAAACACTCTTCTCACTCACTGATAAATGAATTCCAATCAATTCTACTTTGCTCTGCTTTCTTTGGTAATCTGCTGCCATTGCTTCTTGCAGATGTTTCACAACAAGGGATTATGCCCCCCTTCACACTGCTGGTGGCTTTTAGTGTGAAACATATGGAGGAACTGTGAACAAATTAACATGATTTCTTACTAAAATATGATAAAATATACTTATATAATGAGGTGGATTAGAAATAAAGGTCTCTTCAGTTAAGGCACATAATTTTAATGTAATGTAATTTTAAGAAATGGCTTATATGCATCACTCACGAAGAAGACCCTGAGATACTTGAAATCCTTTGCCGCAAGTCACTCCCAATCCGAAGTGGGTAATCCACTGTTTCCGGCAGAGAACCATGGCCTCGGACTTGGAGGTGCTGACTCTCATCCTGACCGCTTCATACTCGACTGTGACCAGTGTGTGCTGGAAGTAACGGTCTGATGAAGCCAACAGAACCACATCATCTGCAAGGAGCAGAGAAACAATTCTGAGGTCCCCAAACTGGATATTCTCCTATCGATGACAATCACAAATGGAATCGGTGACAACCCTGACAGAGCTCAACACCCACTGAAAACATGTTTGACTTCCTGCCAAGAATAGGGACACAGCTCTCACTCTGGTTATATAAGGACTGGATGGCTCGTAGCAGTGGCCCCAATACCACGTACTCACGCAGTACCCTCCACAGAGCTCCCAGGGGAACAGGGTTATAAGCCTTCTCCAAGAACATGGTGTTTGGTATGGCCAAACTTTGACTAGCACAGAAGTCCAATAACAAAGGACCACTCAGGTTTTGACCGGGCAGGCATCCTTTCCAGGACCCCACCCAGAGACTGCACCAAGGCTGCATACTCCAAACTGCTGTTCGGTGCATAGGCACAAACAACAGTCAGAGCTTTCCTCTCAGCAACTCGTAGTCAGGGTTAGGTTTAGGACTCTCTCGTTCACCAGGGGGAACCTCAACACAGTGGCACTCAGCTGGGGGCTTGTGAGTATCCCCACAACTGTCTGAAGCCATGCCCCCTGGGCAGCTCCAGAAAAGAGAGTCCTGCCCCTGGATTTTGGATTCAGACCCAGTGCTATGCGTAGAGTTGAGCCCAACTATATCTAGTTTGTACCACTCCACCATAAAGGTGACGTTCCATGTCCCTAGAACGAGTCTGCGATGCCAGAGCTCAGCATGCCTAAGTCCCTGCCTTTGCCTGCTTCCCAGTTGACATTGCACCTGACCCAAATGCCTATCGCTGCGGGTGGTGGGCCTACAGGGTGGCAGCTCCATGTAGTTCTTTTGGGCTGTGCCACCAGATGCTCGCCGACAAGCTTCCCTTCCAGGTCTGGCTCCACAAGGGGGGCCCTGTTTCCCTGTTTTCCTCGTAAGGTGCTGTAGTTCCTTCTTGGTTGATTTATGGGGTCTGTGAATTGTTTTTAGATTGTTCGGTAGACTCTGAGCGATTCAAGGACGAAGTTGCAACATTGTTGCATTTTCCATTTGGTTCGGTTAGCGTTCACACTGTACTTCGTCAAGCGGACCAAACATTGTAAACAAATGTCATGCGGCAGGAATGGTCGCTCATCTATTGGGTAAAATATTTGAGTGAAACTCGCCGACACTTCCTGAAATAATGGAGCAACATTATTATATTGATTGATTGTTTCCATCAATCAAATGCTTTACAAGAAGGCGAACAATATGAGCAGCTGACAAGACAGTGAGTTGTTGAACATTTCATTCTGCGAATGAGACGAGTGAGACAGTACCGAAGGGGCCCTGATGAGAGAGTTACACAGACGATGAGCGAGGTATGGTCATAATAAGTTATGGATTTGAAAGTTATCATCCACAATGCACTGTTTTTTTGGTTCATTTCCTCTATTTGGGTCAGATCGTGTTCTCACCTATAGCGAACCGAACTCTGGTGCACTTGGAAGCGAACCGAGACCCATGTTTTCAGGCAGACCGGAGTTCGGTTGTTTGGTCCGCACCAAACTTCCAATGAGCTTTCATACCACCCCAAATGAACCGGACTATCCGACGAAGTGCTCCAGGGTTCAATTAAAACGGACCAAACAGCTTAGGTGTGAAAACACCCTTAATCTGGCCCCTCCACTGGGACCAATTTGCTTTGGGAGAGCCTACCAGGAGCTATTGCTCCCAACAACACAGCTCCCAGGATCACAGAGACGCACAAACCCCTCTATAACAATAAAGTGGCGATTCTCGGAAGGACCTTCTAACTGTGTGTTAGTTACTGTCAAAACACATTACCACCAATATTTTAGTGCATTTTTTCTGTTTAAGTTGAATGAATGAATGAATGGACTTCGCCCATTAGGTTTGGTTTGACCCCATTAACAAGTGTGGTGTTTGAGTAAGTTAAGTATGAATTCCTATCAGATCTACAGGTTGACCTGGCCCTGCCCCAAAAACACAAATCCCTCAAAATACCCACAGTACCTAAAACAATTAATATTACTTTCAGAGAAGCATTTTACTCACACATTTTTAAAAATCCTGTTTCAGAGTGCTTCTCGCCCTGGCAAGGATGCAAAATTTCAGGGAGAAATGTTGGTATAATCACTACTCTTTGGCTGTGGTTGTTGTTTGATAGCAAGCCCGTGCTGTTTGCCTGCCAAAGTGGTGGTGTTGGAATATAATAACATACTATGAATAATGTCATTCTTCCTTATTCTTTTCATCAAAGGAAAAAGGCCTGGCCAAACTTTGAAACTGTGATGTCAAAATGCAACTTTCAGTTATTTTTTAACATTGATTTTCTTATTCAATCAGTTGTTCACGTTTTGTGCATGTTTCCATCCAGGGTTTCCCTCCTTTGCATGTATACATTTCTACATTGACACAGCTTTAAAGTAAACAGTAGTGGTCACACAGTCCTCTACTTGTGGCTATTGGGAGACCTACTGGAGCACAGGAACAGAGGAGGATATAGGTAATAATATAAAAATGTAGATTCAAAACTTCAAAAAAATAAATACATAAAATCCAGCATCTGAAGTAACTGGGTAGAAGTGTATATACAAGTGTTTATTGCTTTCTATTCACATTACCTGTGTACAGATGGTAAAACAATATGCAGAAATGCATCCTAGCGTGAAAAGACGCATTGTAATTGAATGATATTGTCATTGTGAGATGAGCAGACACTGTCTGTCTGTCATTCATTCTTTTTCTCTCTGTCCCAAAGATTTCCTGTCCCTCCGTATTTGTTTTCTGTTTAGTTTTCAAAGACCTAGCAGGTGTGTTATTTTCTTCCCGATGTGACATCCATCCTTCCTGTATCATTGTCGGGGGAAAGCTCGAGGACAAGCCTCCGTTCACACACCCTCTGGCTCTCTGTGGCATGTAGCACTGTAGATAGAGCCATCCGTCACGCATGGCAGTGCCAGCAAGCGTGGCAATTCTCCAGTCCTCACGGTGTGTGTGTGTGTGTGTGTGTGTGTGTTTGAGGGGCTGGTGTGTTTCATCTGTGTATTAGCATACATGTGTGCCTTGCTTGTCCGGGTAGTTTCCACAGTATGTTTTTGCCTTCTAACATGATTTTTTTTGTTTGTGTGTGCATATAATATTTGCCTTTAGCATGCCTACATATTTATGTGGTCATATATGTCCTTGTTTGCTTTCATTTGCATATTTTTTACATTTTGACATATCATTGAGAGAAAGTCTATGCAGGTGTGTACATGTTTGGTTTGCATATTGTATTCATGTGTGCCCTTGCATGTATATATGAAAATATATGTTTGACAGCACTACAATACATACTAATTTGCATGTCGTGTGTACTTGTCCTTGCATGCTCTTGATGTGTCCTGTGTGTGTGTGCACCTGCACTCTGTAATGCCATTACACTGCTGCATCTGTCCATCTCAATGCATATGTGTGTGTGTGTGTGTGTGTGTGTGTGTGTGGCTCGTGGTGTGTGCCCTCACCCATTCCATTAGGCCGCTCTGTGGAGCCCTCTCCCATTTCAAGTGCCCCCCCGCTCAAAGTGAAACTGCAGAAAAAGGTTAAGTACATGCAGAGTGTGTCGCTGGCTCTGCCATCTTGACCTTAATGGCTTTAGCCCACTGAATGAGAAGCAGCTCTGCAGGAAGGAAAGCTTAGCACACTGGAAGGAAGAACATTGATTTCACTAATGTTGTGAAAACTTGCTATGAGGTTTTCCACTTCAGAAACTTTAGGTAGGTTATGTCAGAGGTAGTTAGACTTGGCATAATCATAAAGAGATGTTCATTGTCTCTCTTTGTGTTGATAAAATATTGTTTCAGCTGTGGAAGTTTCTTAAACTCAGACTGACTGTATCCCAACACTTCATCTAGCCATTATCTAGCTGCTGTAGCAGTCGTGTTACATCTAGCTGATGTAACTTGACTACTGCTGTAATGGAGCTGTGAGAAACTACGACAAGAATAGAGAACATTCAGGTCATATAAAATGTGCTTTCTGGTGGACTTGCAGTCCACAGCTCTGGGCAACACCTCAAGAACAGGTATAGGGATCTGCCCCAGTGACAAACTAGTTTTCTCCTTTGCCTTAGAGTCAGGCTATGCTGGAACAGAACTAGTTGGTATGACGTGTTATCCAACCTCGTTGGAAGGCAAGAGTGTTTGTAGCTGTTCCGAATAGCCACATTGGAGGGCGGAGTGAAAAGACAGCCGTCATACAGAGGGGGGAGGTGGGATGTCATTTAAATATGGGGATAAAGCTTTCAAACGTTCTCTTCTGGAAGACATTCATCGTGTTACACTTGGTTGTTCACATGAAAAAATGTGTCGAGTGAAAAAAGAGAGCTAGAGAGAGAAGTTCAAACCCTGGCTCCTCTTTCACCTCCGCACAGCTATCCAAGCAGTGAGTGAAGTAGGTGTGAATGTTGGATTATTGGTTTCAGAAAGTTACAGAAATTGTCAGACACGGCCCCAATTCTGACGGCAGA
Source organism: Oplegnathus fasciatus (assembly GCA_003416845.1). Taxonomy (NCBI): domain Eukaryota; kingdom Metazoa; phylum Chordata; class Actinopteri; order Centrarchiformes; family Oplegnathidae; genus Oplegnathus; species Oplegnathus fasciatus. Next base: position 140,029 of record NTHP01000104.1, read on the forward strand.
AATATGTGGCTGGAGGGCGTATTTTGGCTTAGTGGGCCAGACACAGTGTTTTTACTCATAACCCTGGTTGGATGCATAATTTTGTGACAGTGGACCTGCATTAGAGTTACTGTATGCCATGTGTCCGTCACAGACACCTCAGCCACGATTGAGGTACCACTGGCACTTCTGACACTGCACTTCTGAATCTTGCCTTTATAGGTGATGTTACAAATCATTAAAGGATAAGGCTGAAATTATTTTATTTTTTTCAGCCTTCGTGCCAAAGAATTCCAAAAACTATTAGAAATACACGTTTACATGGAAAATGTAATATGACAAAATTAGCAAAGCGATATAAACCCAGAACCACATCCAAGCATGTGCAGTGGCATCTGCCCGACACAGAACTACCCTCCAAGGATCAAAAACGCATTTATAGTAATGAAGCAATATGTTACCCAGTGCAACAGTATGGGTCTTTTATTTGTCGGCACATGCAATATTTTACATTTTCTTTGAAAAGCCTTTGAAACAGTTATTTTCACAACAGCTCTGCAGATGGCTCGCCAAACATAGCCGTACAAATTAGCTTGTGATTTTTCCGAAGGTTTCCTTTTGATGGTTATATATTAGAGATATCTTTGCAGTATGCATCATTTTAGACCTTGCACTTCTGTATTTGCCTGTTCCTTGAATCTTCACATATAAAGAGGTTTATCTTGATGCTTGAGATGCATAATACAACAGAATATGAAAAAGGCTATGAATTGTCTTCTGTTAATCAACTAGTTTGTGTCCATAACACTCTACATGACGACTTCAGATACATTTGAAAACATTGTAGTGGTTAGATTAACACACTACAGGATCATCTGTGCCATCTGTCCTTTGTGTCAGTTGGATCAGACCAGTTTCAGACTGGCATAATAGTGTTTTAAATGAGTTGTGGTGTCTCAGCTGCAGCTGTAATCACACTATAAGTCCTACAGCGTGTCCCTATCCGTGGCTGCTGCTGCAGAGACTGCTCCTGGAAATGATTCTCCTTGTACTCATGGCAGATCAGTCCCAGTCACTGACCTGAGTAATGGCGATGCTCAGTACAGTATTGTCCTCTGCCGCGTTGCCGTGGTGACAGAAGGAGAGGGTACCAGCATGCCAAAGAAAAGGTTCTGCAGAGAGTTGAAAAGTCACAGAATCTCTGACCTTTCTGTCTGTGTAGCTGACTGCACCGCCATTTATAGACATGGAGACACAAGCTCACACACACACACACACACACACACACACACACACAGACAGAGGCACAATGACAGTCTGGCAATGAAAGAGGCTGTAGGTTTTCATGTTTTGTTGAGTCGCTCTCTCCGTGTCTCCTTACCTGCTTTTCCCAGTCAACCTTAAAATTCTGTCATTTTTTAGTTCAGTAACATCCCACACCTCTGTGGATCAAATCCCCAGTGCTGCCATTCAAAGCTGTTGTGGGAGCAGCTTATAGTATCTGTGCCACTGTGTAAACCCACACCCCCATACCTCCAGATAGTGGTCCAGCCTTACAGTTTCATAACTTTACTCCCAACTTTGTGGTCTTTCTTAGCCCAACTCTCCTCAGAATACCCAATGATGGAGTGACCTCTGTACTCCAGAGTGGATTACTGTCACACTGTGTATCTTCTGACCTGGACTGAAAACTTATATCTCAAGAAACTGTTCACGTACTGTTCTGGTCTGCCTACCTTCCACCTCTGCCGATATCTGATGTTGCTCAACTTAAATGCATACTTGCCTGAATTATTTACTCCTCGGTCATGCAGTGGTGGAAAGTAACTAAGTACATTAGCTCAAGTACTCTACTTAGGTGCAATTTTGAGGTACTTTATTTGAGTATTTCCATTTTTAAGATTTTACATTAAAAAACACAGCTTATTAAATACAATACATTGTCAAAGATTAAACCAGTGATTCCCAAGCTTTTTGGTCTGTACCCCTTTACAAAAAAGCAGTGTCTAGTTGTGGCCCCTTGATGTTTCAGATGTCTATGAGTTGATTATGGTTCCACCGAAGAGAAAATTAGAGAAAAGTCTAAAGAATGAATACAAATTGGTTACCAGAATTTTTCTTCGCCATTTTTCTTCCCCATTAATCATCTCAAACCCCTCAGATTTATTTTGTGACCCTTTGAAGGACCTCTGGACTAAACTACCGAACTGTATTTAAAGAGGTTAAAACTAGCTACACTTCGACCAGCTACAAAAATGCCTCTTATGCCTTGATGTCATATGTATTAATATATCAATCACAGGGGACATTTTTCTGCAGAACCAATACTTTTACCTTTAATACTTTAAGTGCACTTTGGTGATAATACTTTAATTATGTAGGATTTTGAATGCAGGACTTTTATTTGTAATGGATTTGTTTTTACATTGTTGTATTGCTGCTTTTACTTAAGGAAATGAGTACTGGGTGCATCTTCCACCACTGCTGTCATGCAACATTATGGTATCATTGCTATGAATTCCCAATATTAAACTCTACAAGATTTTAGCTTGTTTTCATTTAGAAACCTAGTAGAAATGTTGTTTTAGGAATTTAAGCTTGTTGTCAGCTGACTACCTTAAAGTATAATTCTGCTTTGTTAAAATCTTTTTGTTTTTTCGGTGGCTATCATTCCTATTGGTAATCATAAGACTCTTGTTGCGATCAATGAATGAGGTGACAGTGTTAGGAATGTTAATGTTTTAGTGATCACGCCATGTTCCCAGATCTCAGCAATTACATTGGTGTGTACAGTGTTTTCTTGTCATACCAGTGAAGGCCAAATCTACAAAAATAAGACCCTAGTTGTAATAATCCGGAATTATCTAAGTGAATATGTGTTTGTGTCTTCTTCCAGCTATCATATAGACAAGTAGTGTTCTACCACAATATCTCTGAGGTCCCTCCTCAGTCCGATTATGTCTGTCACTATCCTTTACATATTATCTAATAACATAAAAACACCCCTCCCTCGTCAAAAAACAAAAATCTTCTTGGCGTCTTTGACAGCCAGGTTTCGTCCTTCTAAACCCTGCGGGCTCTTGTCAGGAAAGCCCCCTTCATTCTCTTCTCTCTGCAGTGTCTCCCAGAGAAAACTAGTCTTGTTCATCTTTCTGTCTCGACATCCCTAGGTTTAATGGGTAATCCCTGCCCAAAAGGCTGGCTGAGAGACAGAGCAAATGCGTGGACTTAACCGGGGCTGCAGCAGCTGCAACTTTTTCCTTTTGCACATTAGACTCACAAATCGACCGTCGGACGGTCTCGGAGGCCTTGTGTGGGAGGCTGAAGCACAAAATGAAGAAAACAGTCAAATGCTCAGAAGCACACAATGAAGTAGTAGCACTGAGCAGTACACCTGGACTGGTTGCTGTTCATAGCCAGAGGACACAGGGTGGATTTCAGTACAGTTGCTGTCCTGGGACCTCTCATGATATATAAGCATTTTTTCAAAGGAAGGATCTTGTAATATAAGACAAGCATATGTTACAAAGTGATGATTTAGTTCTAGAGACTGGCTAGAACTAAAGGCTATTCAATAATGGTAGTTCTTTAATGCACTGTGTCTCTCAGCTTTGTCCTTAGAAATGCAAAGAATAGCTTAAATAATGAGATCTACTGAAAAGGGTTCACTCTTCCCTGAAGTTACTTCATCTCTTTACTTCTTCTTCTTTCCAATTATTCAGTATTTTACATGGGGGAAGGAGAGATCATTGCCAAATTTCCAACTGAGGACCTTTTACTCCTTATTTTTGATGACCAAGTAACTGAAGCTCATACTGCTGTTGCACTCTGAATAAAACAGTCAGACAAACTCCTAAACCAGCTATTATTTTCCTACTCACATTTATCTTCCATTCGGTGCTTTGGGTTGATCTTTTCTTGCTCCAAGGATGTTCCCTGTAACCTCAAAAGTCAAACAGCCACGCCTGTGCTGTCAAGTCAACTAATCCTCTGACTTTTCTTTGTCTTTTGCAGAGTACGCTGAGAGCATTGGAGATGGGAAGAGCGATGAGTTCAAAGAGGCTGAGCGGAAGAGGATCATGGACCTTGTAGACAACTTCTAATCTGACTTTCTCTCTCGCTCTCACACAAACACACTCTTCCTCACAAACACAAACAATATGTTCTTACATGTGAGAACGTTGAAACCCTGTTGTTCTGATTTGGGACTGATGGTGACCGTGACCTTGAGCCAGTCTAAGAACTAAAAGGCAGAGGCCTGTTTTTCCGTAACATACTGTAACTAAAGTCACTGGGTATGTTGACATGCACAACAATACTGCAATTACCAGTCTGCTGAAAGCAATCCTTTATTACTTATTTTCGTGGTTCAAAGAAAAACAAGTTTTCAAGTAACCTGGTTTACCTTGCCACTTTTACCTTTACCTTGCCTGCATCTCTGACATCAAATTTGGGGGTAAAAAAAAGAAAAAGAAACTCAAATTATCTGAAATACTAATGTAAAATTAATTTGTATTTTTGTTTAATTGAATCAAATTCATCTAATAAACACAATCATTATGTGCCAGAGAATTGGTTAAAGTGATTGCTGTGCATGTAAACCTGCTCACTATAGAAACAGTAGGAGTTGAGTTTGGAGAGCAGAAGATTGTAGCTAGAGTGAAATACACAGCGAACACAAGATGTGTTTGGAGCTACAATGCTGTTTATTTTCTATACTGTGGTGTTGAACACTGCTGGATAAATATGGACAGAGTTTGCAGAGATCTGCAAACTTAATATCTCTCCCTTGGCTCTCCCACTTTACCTGCTTTGTTTGTTTTGGATTTTTGTGTAAAATATTTTCTAATAAAACATTTGGTAATAAAATCCTGATTGCATGTTTGGTTTGTTTGATTAATGTCACGGTTTAGTGAGCGAGATTGGCACAGCTTGTTGATAACCGTCTCTGCATATGAATCTCATTATGCCTACGCTTGGTTACTGTTGCACAGAGGCACAGATGGAGACAACAAACCTATATCTGCAGCTTCCTTGGCAGAGAGAATCCTCACAGAAAGGCAGACCTGCGTCTTCTTTATTTGTCTGAACCCACCCACTGCTGGATCTCAGCAGCCTCCCGGAGCTCTCAGCCCACTGGTGTTTTTCTTTTTGACGCTGTTCACACACATCAGTGTGGAGGTGTATTATGGTAGAGCTGTATACACAAACAAATCTACCGTATTATTCTCCCTGTCCTGTGCACCATATTTCAGTGTGTCTTTGCTGACTTTATGCTTATGAGCCAAAAAAAATCCCAATTACTTGTGCATTTTGAGAGTGTGAGAGAGAAGACAGATCAGTGCCTAGAGCAAATGGAAGAGGATGAGAATTGTAGTGAAGAGCTTACCCACTGTTTTTAGTCTGATACGAATCGTTATGTCATAGGTTCATAGCATACAGTCATGTCAGACAAATTGTACATTAGGAAAAAAACTGTTTTCTAAATATATATTAGATTATTTGTTTTTGTCAGTGTACAGCCAAATTCAACATCAAGATAAGACTCATCCCCTGCTGCCATGAACAAGCAGCCACTGGTGCAGCGTTCCATCTAACGCTTGACTTTGTAACCCAGAAACGAAGGGAAAGATCTGTTTGCTAAGAGTGGACAATATGATTTAAAACTTATATTACAATAAATTGTAACATTTGTCTTGATAAAGCTGTAGTAAATGTAATGATAAGTACTTTTAATGCATTATTAGAGCACGGTATTTCCTTTTCCATTCTGTTCTTTTGGCCTTTCGGCTGATTGGTTGGTTGAACATCTGACTAGATGTCATTGGTTTTTATACTGTAGCAATTCTCAGTTTAATTGTATGTGATTAATACAACTTATTATAGTGTAGTTGTAGTTAGTTCATTTCAGTTAGTTTAGCTGAATGAACTGTCAAGCTACACGTTAAAGCCAACATGCATGAGAAATCCTGAGTACGTTTTGGTCAGAAAGAGATTCACAGTCTTCATAATTCAACAGATTTGGTTTATCTGCCGTATTATTGGCATAATTGTACTTTTGCCAGCTATGTTGAGTTGCTTACATTTGTTAGCTTGGTGGCAATTGTTCTGCCTTTTGATATCACAACTCTGGATTTTACTAACTGCCCTGTCAACATTTTAACCTGAACAAGTCGTGCAGAAGTTTGACAATTGAAATAAAGTGGAAATAATGTTTTATAAGGAAACTCTAAATAAGTAATGATATATGGAGTCAGAGGAGATCGAGACTTTTCCTTCCATGTCTCTGAGTTAGGTGTTCCCTATTTGCCACTTTCAAGTCATGTGTGAGTAAATGTCAAAATGCCGTGACCATTAAAAGGAACTAGCTACTAAGTGTGCATATATTTGGGGCCATGATTGTTGTTTTCAGGAGACCTTGGTTGATCCTGATTAGTTTTTTTGTCACACTTGCTCATATGAGGCTTTTGAGTTGATGTTTTGCAACTAACCATACATTGTAATTTAGCAAGTGAGCAAGTATTTTATAGAATTTACATCTAAAAGCTAATGTGAGGACCTTGTTTTTGAGTAGGCAGCTCTTAACTGTCTCCCATATAAACCAGATGCATCCATTTGTATTAGTGTCTTGTCTATTGTATATTTTTGTATTATTAATCACTCATTTGGTATACCACACCCTCTCTGGATCCCTGACCATAATCCTGGCAGGAAGCAGCAGTGTTGGGAGAGAATGGGCGCCGCTCACTGACAGCTGTCACATCTGTTGCCTTTCCTAAGTGTCCTTACGAACTCTAATATCGCTCAGTAACAAGATGGGTAGAACGGCAGGGCGTCGTTTGCATATTGTATTGGCAGTGGAGGCCCGGCCCCATGCATCTCTTATCAGTGATTATGACTGCGGCGTGTTTAACAGCGGTTGTACAGCAATTTCACAGCCGAGGGGAAGGAGAATAATTGTATTTTCCGAATGACTGAGTGCAAACACTGTGCACCGCTGTGCTTTTGGGCTCTTCTCTTTTAGTAGGGGCTGACAGGAGAAGGTATTCTTGTTATTGAGAGTAAGCACAGGGATTGATAAAGTGTGTTAAACAGGGGCATTGAACTTAATGCTTTGGTGTATACAGGCCTCCAGCACCTGCTAATGTTACCATTTAGCTCAAAACACCACTCTGTTTTAGTACAGCCTCACAGAGCCGCTAGCATGGCTGTAGACTCTTGTTTTGTTGTCTTATTAAAATGGACCCTCATCAGAAGTAACCTGTATCCCAACATGTCAGAGAACAAACCTGACTTTAACTGTCCAACAACCAGTCACAAACAGCATTATGCTAGCGCTGACCAGCGATAAAAGCCCAACCAGCAAGCTCTTAAAAATTTGGACTGCAATTTGTCAAAATTGCTACGACTTGCTACTATTTGCTACTATTCCATTGCAATTAAATTATTTGGGTCTCCATTTTTGCTGTTATAAAAGCTGGTGTATAGGCCCTCAGACCCTCAGTGAAAGTGAAGTAAACATACCAAGAAAACCTTAAAAAACAGAAGTGGCAAAAAACCTCGGGAAGGTCAAGTCAGTGAGGCATCCCCTATCAGGATAGCTAAAAGCAGCATGATAAGGAGGAAAGATGGCATCCCCCTGTGTCCACCGCCAGGTGAGATCACTGTATGTGACAGGTGTCTGTGCTAAACCCGACCAGCAGACTTAGAGCTGACATATTCAGCCATGAACATGCTCATACAGACAGCAGACACTCAGTCAGTGTAATGATGCTGACAGAGTAAGAGGCAGACCTGGACTGGCTTCCAACAGCCTCTTCCTATATTAACGGCTGCCTAAAGTAAAGGATGAGACAGTGGGAGATCTCAATTGGACATGCTCGAGTTGATCGAGTGACAGCAATTGGTGGGGTTTGAATTTGGATTTTAAGATTTCTTTAACTGCAGTAGGAAGTTGATTCTAGAGGGAAAGGGAGATGGGAAGGAAAACACACTATCTAAATCTAAATGTCATGGTTAGTTGTTCAGTGCCAATGTACATGCAGTGTTTAGAGCTGAAACTGATTAAGAATTTTCCTTTATTGCCCAACATCGTTAACCTTGCCTTGGAACCATACAATTATACGAACAATTATGTTCACACCCATAAAGCTGTCATCACTCAAACTCATGCGCTCAAAACAAAGCTGGTAATTGCTGCTGTAGTCTAACTGTCAGGCTGCAACAGCGGTCAGCACAGGGCCTGAGCTCAGCTGCTGTATAAGTTATCTCCACCAAATTGGCCACTCTCACTCCCTACATGTTATTGGGCACTGCCAAAACACATTCATTTCCCATGATTGTTTTATTGGGGCATAGCAAAATATTACAAAGGCATATGCACCAATAAATGGGGCCTAATGGGGCCCCAGAAGTAAACTGACCACCAGTTGGTGATCATAATAAAGGCATCACAGCTACAATAGAAACAAACTATATCAAGGGACAATATCAAGTATATTGTCTCTTGGCCTGAAAAAAGCACATGAACATTTGGAATAATGGCTTTTATTAAAGAGGGTAATTGGAGTCAAGTAATCCATTCAGATATGGCCCTGTTCAAAAAAAAATTAAAGTTAGGTTACGAAAAGAGTTTGCTCTTCAAAGCAGAGGTCCAGTGAAATGAAACATGCCTCTATTTAAAGATTCCAGGGGATCAGGCAAAATGGTAAAGATCAGTGCAATATATATATCCAAAGAACTCTACATTAATGATTGTGGACCTGCAGGTGTGTAATGCACTTGCCAATGTCTGTGTTCAATGGCCCACAAATAACTATATGAAAATAGACAGGAAGCTCTCAAGAAAAATTGCAATCAAAAATGGCTGTCCGTCTCAAGTTTTCTGAAGAACAGGTTTCACAAGGCTACTGGAACAAAATACTGTGGACAGTCTAATCAGAATTTTTGATAGAGGGTGCAATGTTATGTTTGGAAGAAAAACCAATACTGCATACTGACCTAAACCTAGAGGGAGAGCCGTATGGTTTGCTGTCTTGGGGTCTGGATAGCTTGCAGTTAGAGACACAATGAGTGACAACTTGTATAAATATTACAACTGTGAGGGTGGCTCACAATGTGTTTCAGCGTTAACAGTCATTATGACTGTTAAAACACCTAACCCTAACCCTAACAAACATACAAACATGATATAAATGAACTCTAATTTAGATTCAAATAAAAATACAACCGGCATATTGTATACAATCCCATCTATTTAGACAGAAAATTTCAAAACAAAGCAATCTCAGATTCAGTGTCATATATGTAGAAGATTATGCAGTGAAGTTATTTGTGTGTAAGTCTATTCATAGACCCAAGGCCAAATTTTTTAATATTTTGAAGCATTTAATACAGAAATCCAGTTAACAAAGGTAATGAGATGTTTTCTTATTCAGCTTTCTCTGGGTTATTTCCTTAAAATAAATGGGACACACAGTATATAATTTTGCCTAACAAGGTGGACAAAATACTCCCTTGCTATGCTGCCCTGTTGTGGGAAAAGTGCTCAAGATCGATGAAGATTATACAAGCACTTACATACTGTTCCATAAAGTCCAATAGCCCATATCATAGTGTGTCTGGTCATTGGAAATTTTTATCTTCCACTGTTCAATATGTGACCAACACTGAGGCTCCATTTCAGCACCATGGACAGCAACACATCAAAGCTACAGTATGCTGTGTCTCCCTGTAATGAATGGGAATGTAGGATATTTAGCCACCATTCAAACCAGACTTCCCACTCTGAAGAGCAGTAGTTGCTATATTTCAGACTCGTTGGGGCAGTCGGTTGGATACAACAGGGGTTGGATATTTTTTTCTTTTTAAAGCCGCTGAAAACTTGACTTCAAATCCAGTATTTCTCTTTAACATTACATATTTATGCACAAATAGTAAAAGAAAAAAAAATCTTCAGGTATTATGTATTAAGAGTTTAACACTCAGCTAATCTGCTTCATCAGAATGGTGTGATTTGATCAGATTTGATTGACAGTGACCTCACATCCCACCAGCTGTCATCAGATTCAGATTCAAATGTTTCCAAATCCTGATTAATGAAAAGAAACATTTTTTCAGGGCCTTTAAGCAAAACAAAGGAAGGAACAGGGCTGTATTCAACCATTTCAGTTGCTACCAGCCAGGAGCAAAAGTATTGTCTTCTTACATTTTTCGTTTTTATCAATTTTTTATTTTTACCTCAATACATTTCATAAAGAATCAGTTAATTAAATACATACCTGCGGTCAGACAGTGGTCACTACACATCCATGACACTATGGGAGGCAGGCTTTTTTCCCACCCTGTTAGCCAACACTTTCTTCAGCTAATGTTGAAGCACTCTCATATGTGCTTGGCTTTAGAAAAACATGTTTATCCATTCATCATTTAGCTAGTGAACATAAATAAAATACAATAATAACACGTTAGGGCTTACAATATTTTAGTGTTTTCCCACCGTTTCATAAAAGCTTTCCTTAGCGAAACATTAAACGTCGTAAAGTTTAAGGCTGCTTAATGTGTTTTTAATATCACTCCTCTCATAACTGATATTCCCCACTGCAGGCCGCGGCACTTCCCATTTGGGAGAAGTCTCCCTCCGCCGCATATAGAGTCGACTGAACGGCGGCAGAGCCTCAGTCAGTCTGCTGGCATACAGGGAGGCGGCAGCGACTTCTTCGTTTCTTTATTTCTCACAGGTATCTCACTCCCGTTCTCGCCAGCGCAAGTCACCTGGATTAAAAAAAAACAAAACAAAGAAAAGAAAAAAAAAAAATCTACCGACGTGCACTCCACCCGATGTGAAAAAGACAGAGAGAGGAAAGGAGAGCAGATAAAACAGAAGAGAAATGGGAGCGTTCAGGGTGCTGCTGGGGAGTTTACATTACATGGGACTCTACATGCAACTTAGTGTCTCCACAAGGCAAGCTGGACACGGCGAGATAGAGAACCACATCTCTGGGAACGGTAGGTGTGAGATCCGCTTCTGATTCCTCTGATTCATTTTCTTTTATGAGAGGACATCAAAAGGCTCGTGGAGAGGACGGCATAGGTGATGCCATCTGCTCACATGCAGAGAAGGAATTAAACAAAGAGGAGCACACCGGCCGAGAGGCTGTTGCTGATAATATGCCAACTAATGCAAATGTGTGTTTTCTTTGATTACGAGTGAGTAGCCAAAGTGCTTGTGGTTTCTTGCTGTCAGGCTTTAAATGAAAAAGAGTTTAGGTATGTACAATGAATAGATCAACCTGTCATTCAGTCAGTGAATGTCTATCCATTTTATTAGACCAACAAGGTTTGTAGTTAAATTTGGATGTTCAGACCGTTTGCAGTTGTATGTTTGGAGGGAATACTCATTATCCTAGTAGCCATATCTAATGAGTATACAGTAAGGATTGTGTCCTTTGATATAATTGGTGGTGTAACAGTCTGTGATGTATGGTGAGACTGCGCTCATGTCTGACAGGATTTTGTTTTCTCTGAGAGCTGCAGCTCTTCACCAGTGCTTCTCACCCTCCTCTCTCCTGATCAGTGGGTGATTCATCCAGTCGGAGCAGAGGTGATGTCAGCTGATAGATGGAAGTTAATATTCTCTTTTAGTATCCCCATAAAATCTATACTGAACAACCTTCCTTCAGATCTGCCTCCTTCGCTCTCTCCACGAGCTTCCCTAAATGGCCTCCAGTGTTTACACTTTGTTACGTCATACAGACCGACACACATGGCGTGTCACGGCTCTCTGGTTTGTTTCAGTAACTTTGGTTCGGCCTGCCAATCTCCACAGGTGTCACGCTGCCAGCTTGGCAGATGTGCCGGCAGCACGATGTTTGTGTGGGTTGCGAAATAAAGTAAGCAGGAGGAAAGTCTTACAGTAGATCCATTACCAACTTTTCTTACTTCTGTAAATGTGCCCTATTATCAGAGGCTTCCCAACAGCTTAACCCAGGACCTAGCCTCCCTCTAACACCCATGACTCAGTTTTCATCCCACACACTAAGCTGCACTATGCAAAATTTGCATCTAAAAATACACCTTAATTACATCAAACCTCCAAGCAGGGTTCAACACAGATGAGATTCGTATTCCCTTCAATTGAGACGGTAATTTGCACAAATAAAATTATCTTCTCAGGTATGATCATGTCTGCACTCACGGAAAGAGATTAATTGAAATTTGAGAAGAGTACAGTGGCCCTGAGAGCTCAACACACAGCAGCTTAAGAAAACACATGTAAATAGGCAAAACACGAGCAAATTAAAAAAACATCTTCATCAATTTGACAACACCTGCGCAGCATCAAATACAGAAACTCGCTGCAAATACAGAAACATGCTGCAAATACAGAAATGTGTAGTAACTACGGAAAACGACAACGGAAGTGTTTTCAGAGGACACTAAAAAGTGCTGAACAGGGCTTGGACACGCTTGTTGCCACGGTTTGTGACTCAAGAAGTTATTGAAGTTGGGTTCGTGTATCATCCGTTTATGTTTATGTTGTGGATTTCTGAGTTCTGGTACTGCTCTACTCTGCGAATATGCTGAAAGTGACCGCTGCACACGTGAATCAGTTCTTTTTGTAACACCCAGAGTCCCTCAACAAAACCCAAACCCCAGTACTGGTCATCCTTAGCCTCGTCAGTGGTGGTGGTGGGGGGAAGACTTAAATAACTTCATGATTTCACAAACACTCATTTGCTTTCTTGCCGAGAGCAAGATAAGAAGATTGATACCACTCTCGTATCTGTCTGTTAAATATGAAGCTACAGCCAGGTGACTGTTAGCTGAGCTTAGCATAAAGACTAGAGGCTGGTGGGTAAATACCTGGCTCTGTCCAAATGTAAAAAAATCTGCCTACAGAACCTTTAAAGCTGACTAATTAACACATTATATCTCTTTTGCTCATTTCATACAAAAATAGAAGTGGAAAAACAACAGGTTGCGATTTTAAGGGGACTATTTTCTTAACTATTTAACTATTTTCTTAACTACCTGCTCTCAGGAACGGGTAGAACGGGTCATCCATTAATCCCAGGGGTGGCAGTTCGATCCCCGCCTCCTTCTGTTAATGTGTCGAAGTGTCCTTGAGGAAGACCCTGAGTTGCTCCCAATGGGCAGGCCAGCGCCTTGCATGGCAGCTCCGTCGCCATCGGTGTGTGAGTGTGTGTGTGTGAATGTGTGAATGAGAGGCAAAATGGTAAAGCGCTTTGTCCGTTAAGGTAGAAAAGCATTATATAAATTCAGTCCATGTACCATTTACCAACTGCTCCCAGGAGGAATGACCGAAGTTTTTTTGGCCGTGATCCCGATCCGAGTCCTTTAATTATGAGTATCTGCTGTCATTAAGGAGTGCAGCATGTTGTAGCACTAGCAGGCTAAGGTCGACAAAACACAGTAAAGTTACGTAAGGAAAGGATCTACGTACTTACTTCCTTTTTTCCCCTCAGCTTTCAGTCGCATTTCACGGTCTTCAATGGTGGATGGAGTTTACTCAGTTGTCATGGAGATGGCTCAGTTGTCATCACTTGACCTTAGTATGGAACTTTGGTCACAGCTGGTCATATATGGGGGGATTGTAACCTCTGTCTTTGTTTAAAGATGGTTTCTGGCGTTAGAGGTGAATGTCTTTAATCTGTCTCTGGCCGTCCACTGACTCCTGGTCTATGATCTTTGACTCCTTCCCAGCAAATGCTGGTGCCAGTGTTCAGTCTCTTGTCATCTCTACTGTATCATCCATGTAGTGTTCCTCACAGCTGTCACATGTGCTGTCATATAAGACTCCAGTCTTTCTCTCTGTCTTTAGGTTGTACCAGCAGAGATTAAAGTGTTGAATGGATTGTGGTCCTTGTTACATGAAAACTCTGGTTTAAAGTGAAAACTCTGGTTTGATGTTCTGACAGCCCAGCCACGTAATGGATTCCCATTGGGATGCTTCTGGTATCTGTTGATTTAGTAGTGTCCATCCTGATCTTAGGATTCTCATTATCCATTATATTATATCATCATTCATACATTATCATATCATTATACTGTATGCCATCCACTAAATCTTTTGTCTTTTTGCTATCCCTTGTTATAAAGCATCACAGACTGGCCAGGTTTGAACACATGAGCATGACGTGTTCTGTGCATTGATGTAATGTTAAAGGATTTCTCTGTATTTCTCTGATTCAAATATTTTGTATTTCTCCTTTTGTTGCCATTTGGAGCAATATGAGTAATATCTCATGGCAGGTTGGTGCATCCATAACATGACGCGTCAGAATCTGTTTTCAAACTGAATAATGTGCTTGTGGGAAGAGATATTTTCGAACAGTGGATATGGTTTTTTTTATGGAAATGAGTGTGTGCAGATACACTTGTTTTTGTTTTGTCCTGAGGGTAGAATGAAAGAAAAGAGGAGTGCAACAAGAGATTTAAAACTCTTGCAGATGTGAGCGCATTACCAGATTCATCCAGTGTAATTCCTAATTGAAATATTAAGTGGCCCTGCAATGTAATAATTAGTAAAACATTCCGAACACAGTGCATAATACGTAAGTATAGAGTTAAATTGAATAAGATTGTCAGATGAATTGCAGGTATAATGATTTGCAGGATGGGAGTGATGAGAGTTCAGTGATGTAGACAAGGGTAAGCCCCAACTGAATTCACTTGAACACCTTTATATTTGCAGAATAAATTTGACCACTCTTTTTAGACTGACATCCATAGTTATGAGGTGAATTCACAGCGTGGGCTACAGCACAGTGAGTAATATCAAATGAATGGCAAGAGGACGGGGTCAACTGAGGAAAATTGTGAAGCCCTGATTTGCTTTTCTGAGAATATACTGTAAGTTTGGCTTGTAGTGGTGGTTTCCGAGCCCCATGGGGGTCATAATTTATCCTCCTTTCCCTTCACTGGCACTCCACCAGCTGGAGTAGAGAACAGCGAGGGAAAAGAAAAGGAAGTAAGAGAAATGAAAGAAAAACAGTTTGGAAATCTTTGCTCGATTTTCACAACGTTCCGGTCTACATCTGCCCAGACGCTGCTTTAGTCACTGATACTTTTCAGTTAACTCCTAATTAGGGCATGGTTATCCAGCGAGGCGATTATTCCAGCCAATCAATTGCCTTAATTAATCAGTGATGGGTAAATGAGCTGTTGGGCCAATGAGATGCTAAAACTTTGCAAAGGGAAACAGATGCAATGAGATAACAGGAGCAATGCTAACAGACATTTGGATAACCATTTTTTGTTGATGGTTCCATTCAACAACAAATGTGTTTTTTTTGACTCTGCTGACTGGACTATAGAAGATATCCGTGCCTGTGAGCCTTCACTCAGGGCCAACCTTATATCTTCACCCCGTTTTGACCTCCATCACCAGAGAAACCAGCCCCATTCTGACTCCCATTATTAGATTGGATTTGAACCATTTTTTCCAATTCAACAGGTGAATCATGTACCATTCAATGAGGACAGAATCCTTTATGGCTGCTGCACCACCTTAAAAGGCTTCTGCCATCGCTGCCCCTCTACACTATGACAGTATTTGAGATGAATACTGTATATGGGATGGATGGATGAATGAGTATAAAGTCTGGCACAGATGCAATCACAGCCTGCAATGGTTAAGCCTCCTTTAAAACCACTTTAGATGCTCTTTTCTAATGATGGTTGTGTTGTATGATAAATATAGTGGGGAGAAAATAGGACTTCCACTAAAAGCAAACTGGAGCACTGAGGCAGTTACATCACACTACTGTTAGACTATTAAAGATTTAACAGTGGCCAATGCAGTATCGCTGGCAAATATTCAACAACAGCTTGTGGGGTTTACTCGTGTCTTCCGCAGAATCAGACACCAAATGTCCCCGTCTGCTCCTCGCCTCCCACTCACTCATAGTTCAGTTCTCATGGCGGTGTATTGACACGACAGTGGGGTTCCATCCATCGTCACAGCAGTGAGTGTAGCAGAACAACTGTCATGAAAAACTCAAAATCAGGTAAGCGAACAGATATGTCACCGGTTGCTTAGCACAAGACAGAACATGTTGACTTTTTTCAAATTGAACCAAAACCGCAAACATAAGACACACACACACACACACACACACACACCGGTCTTTGGTGCCAAAGTCCTGTGCATTGTATGCCCAACCATCCACCCTAATCTCCTCCTCCCTTCCTACAACATCTATGTAAAAGGTTGATAAGTACAGAAACATCGCAGATTGTAGGCCTACACCAAAAATGACTAAAAATAAAATGGATCGATACATTTTTACACGATTTTGATTAACATTTAACCTCTAGCTAGCAGCAGTTAGCCTACCTACTTAGCTTACCGTAACAAATACTAGCCATACTGTAACTCCTATAAACTCTTCATGGAAGACATTTTATAATAAAATGAAAGATGACTGAATTTAGCTGCTTCAGTTTTAGGGTCCTGGTATTATACATGCTGGCTGACTGTCACAATGTCATGGCTTACTGGGACACTTGAATAGAATAGAACCATTGTGAATGTTATTAATAACACCTGTGATTTTCCCACTATGACAAGTCAAAATGTCTGCTGTAAAAAAGGCCTATGGATCTCAAAAATCGTATGAGATTATTGGTTAACATTTTACTTTATTTGCTGCCTACCTGCCTAGCTTACCATAGCCAATACTAGCCGTAACTTCCAAGAAAATAGAATAAGCCATTGGTTCTTTGGCCCGCAGCTAATCTGATAAATGTTAAATCTGCCCTAAGTCCTCACTTACTGTAAGTTCTCAAGTTTCGAAGTAACACTAGCTTAAAATATAGACATCGATATAGACGTCTTACTGGCACCATGAGTTAGGCAGTTAAGTGACAAGCAATTTTAGCAATTTTGACAATCATTTAAACATTTAGTCATTTAGTTAGTATTTGCTATCATTGTAAATTTAATCTCTTTAGGTTTTTGGATTGTTGGTCCTACAAAACAAATCAGTCAAAGATATTATCTTGGGCTGGGAAACTATGAATGAGTATTTTCCCCTATTTTCTGACAATTTAGAGACTAAAACCCTTATATAAGCACGCTGTGTACCTCTACGTATATACTTGTATTCTGTAAGTCAATAGATGCCCAATTTGCCTTGACACTCTTTCCAATATGTGATGTAGCCTAAATTTGTTTCGGACTTAAGATACTTGGGGCTCTTTACTCTCTCTCTGTGTCTGCCACTGTCAGTAAACACAAAGAGACATAAAGTAGAAGAAGAAGGAAAGTGTCAGAACAAACTGGAAGGAAGTGAGGGAGCAGAGGAGAGAGGGACAGGCTGACAGTTTAAAAGCTTGTTGGTGCTCAGCAGTAGGTAGAGCCAATGTATTTAGGTCCTGACCTCAGTATATACTCTTCACTGAGAGGACAAGTGCTGGAGGGAACCCTGGGATAAACTACAGAGAGGAGAGAAATTATTACTGTAGCTGCACCTTACCTCCGCACAATGCACAGCTCGGTTGTCTCAGGACTTAAAAATCATTCTCATATGCGTCCCCTGCCTTTGTCTGCATATTATTTCATGTACTCAAAGTAATAGTCCATGACATTTTCATATTAAGAGGCGTTGATTGTGCTGCTCTCCACCATTCACTGACACAATTCAACAGGGATTCAAGTTATATTTACTTCTAGATGGTTGTTAAATTTAAATGATTACCACATGACAGTTGGAATGAAATATACGTTTTTGGATATCGAAATAAAACTTGGAGGACCTGGATTCACATGGTCAGCCCATTTTATCGAAAGAAAATGCGTTCCTAATACAGCATTTTGTAAACCTGAAATCTATTTCATTTCTTGGCATTTTAATCAAACTCCCGTCATGTCCCTTTCCACAGTTTACCAAAAATAAACTGTTCATAAATTAATTAAGGGCACTGCAGACCCACACAGGTGTTTTCACTTATTCTGATTAGACCTGTGCTCAGGTTGAATTTGGGTTAGGAGCTCTGCTGGTTAATGTGAGGTCACCAAACTCACCGTACCAATAAAAATGATAAAGGTGTATGTTGTCCCGCCTTAATAGGTGCAGGCACAAGTGAAAACACCTGTGTGGGTGGACCACGAGTGAACACGTTGCTCTTTTTGGGCCATTAAACTGTTAAACTTCAGAGGGCTACATTTTTGCCCAATTTTTTTTTATTGAAGAGCAACTACACCCTCAGTTTCTGCCACAACCTTCTCCATCAGTTTACAGTATCTTAAAAAGCCTTGGCAGAGACTTCCGGTGGCACCATGCCAGTTTGAAAAACTAGCTCACTCAAAACCTGATTAAACTAGCTTCCTACTACAGAACACCAACAGAAAATATACCAGCATAAAAGAGAGACCGCAAAAAGGGGATGCTTGGGAAAAAATGTGAAACAGTGGTGCCTATGCCAGATGAAAGTCAAGATGGTGGACAACAGGAGGCTACAATCCTGGTTGAAATACGCAAGCTAAGACAGGAACACATGGAGGCAGCCAATGACATCAAAACCTTGTTGGGCAGACTGGAAACTAATATAAAGGACTTTTTGGAAATGATAGCCTTGTTGGAGCAACAAATAACAAATATGGAGGAAAGTCTGAGTGACATGGAGGACACAACGGCCAGGCTGGAAGATCAATCACCTTTCTGCTACGCAAACACACTAAACTATGCGAAGACTTCACGGTCAAGACACAACAACACACGGATATTCGGTGACCTGGACAGCTTGGGAAAAAATGACATTGTAGGATTTGTGACTGACCTTATTCACTCATCACTTCAACTTAGAGATGACTTAGAGATCCACAGTGAGAGAGTGCACCTCTTGTTGAATGCTAAATCAAAAGATAACACAGCACCCCTGAGAGTGATTATTGTATGCTTCCTTGACGACAGTATCGAGTAAAAGAAGCGAAGGCAGAATTGTGTCCCAAGGACTGAATATTTGCTTAAACCAAGACTACACAAGTGAGGTACAAAAGAAATGGAAACTGGTGCGTGATGTAATTAAAAAGCTGCAGGAAAAGAATGTCAAGGCACAGGCTTCATACTCTGCCCAAGTGAAACTATTTTTGGAATCGGGCATGGAAACCTTCAACATGCTGACAGACACTGTGCCCGTGCTCAAGGAGATGAGGATTCACATTCAAGAGGACAAGACAGTGAAACTTCAGAAAGCCTGATACAAGACAACTGGAGCACTGTGATGGGGAAGAATGAGATGCCAAAGATGACAGATGCAGACATATAGACTCTCATGCAAGTGATTTCATCCAAATAAATTGCATGGTGAGCATCTTTGTAAGGGCACGATAATAAATGAGATGTCTGGTGACTATGAATCCTTTTTTCTTTCAAACTGATGGGTTTACATGAACAAATAAATGGAGGCTACCCAAAACTTGATGATTTGAACAAGAAGCAACTAGGTTTAACATCTGGTTAGTTGCAGGTGCTATATACTTAGGATTATTAACAGAGAGAACTCGCCACATCTCTCTGTTTTTCTTCTTTTTTACTAGAGGTTCTTTATATAAGTTATTTTATTATAGTTCTATTTCTGTATCATATATTAGGAGATGTACTTGTTTGAATGCTATGACTATGCTACGGTTTGCATAGAATTCTCAGTTTGAGGTGCAGTGTTTTTGATTTCAGCCTAGAGGGATGCAATGAATACATGTTGGTATTTCCAATACTGTAGCCCAGGAAAGGATGAATATGGGTATTTCAGGTAAATTCAGGTATTTCATTCCTCCTAGAAAGGAAGAGTAGCCATATTAATTAATAAATCAGTACCATGTATGTCTGAGAAGTTTTTTAAAGATAATAAAGGGAGATATATCATCGTTATTGATTCTAGGAGAAATTGTTATTTCTGTTTTGAATGTGTATGCCCCAAATGTAGGTGAGTAAAAACTTAACAAATGTAATTGCTAGTAACGGAAAAGGTATGGTATTAATTGGGGGGGGATTTTAATACTGTCCAAAATGTTAAATTTGATAGGTTACCAAAAATCTATTGTACTAAATAATATCATTAATGAGTTGGTCTGATTGACCCATGGAGACATAACAACCCTAGACAGAAAGACTTCACTTTCTAATCTAATCTCTCATGGCAGTTAGGATAGATTTCTTCTGTGTGTCACAGCAACAGTTGGATAGAATGTTGTGGCATTGAATATAGCCATAAACAACCATGCTCCTATTACAGTCAACACTGACACGGAAGGAACAAGGAATCTGACAATCTGACAAGGAATATTTTTTTTGAGATACTGGAGACTCAATGGAGGGATGCAAAGAAGTTATGAGAGGAAAAATAATTGAAGTAACAACCAAAGTGAAGGAAGAGCGTATAGTAAAGCAGAAAGAGTAAAATTAGAGAGTTTGAACATCATAATACTAATGCTAATAACTATACCCTTGTTGAGCTGAAAGAGACTACACAGAAGCTGGATGACCTCTTAACCCATAAAGCGGAAGGAGCCTTATGGTTCACAAACAAGTAGGATAATTTCTAGAGTAATAAACCTAAAGTCTAAGGAAATGAAGGCACAAAAGATGCAGCAGAGGCATCTGCATCTCAAATCTATCTCCCCTCAGTTCTTTCACCCTCTCTTGCCAGTAAAATGTCTGCCTCCCCTCCCCCGCTGTCTGATAATCCCTCCGATCTTGTCAACTATTATAATGACACACTCTCCTCCAGTCTTGATCAGGTGGCTCCCATTAAAATGAAAATAGTCTCATTCATACACTCAGCTCCCTGGTATACTCTTGAACTTCACTAAATGAAATCCCGCCAGCTCGAAAGACTCTGGAAGAACACTGGTTTAACAGTGCATCTCCAAGCCTACACAGACTACCTTCAACAATACAAAGACGCTCTCATCATAGCCCTGTCCACCTACTACTCACACCTCATACATTCTGGCTCTACCAACCCCAAGGCTCTCTTTTCCACAATAAACAACCCCGCCCCCCCCTTTTACCACTCAGCGCCTGTCTCAGATCTCCCCTGTGTCCCCAATGGAGCTGTCCAACTTTATGGTAGCTCCACTTGTGCTCTGGATCCCATCCCATCCAATCTTGGTAAGGACTGTCTCCCAGCCATCTCCTCACTCCTCACTCATCACAGAAGCCATTAACTCCTCCTTCAGCTCTGGTTCAGTGCCCCAAACACTCAAACTCGCTGCTGTTACCCCATCCTCAAAAACACCTGGACTCAACCCTGATATCATGAGCAATTTCTGGCCCATCTCTAATCTTCCCTTTCTGTCGAAAATACTGGAACCTGTTGTCGCCTCCCAACTCAAAGCCCACCTCATCTCCAACGACCTGTTCAAACCATTTCAATCCGGTTTCCACTCCCAACACAGCACAGAAACAGCCCTCCTCAAAATTACCAACAACCTCCTCCTCCTATCTGACTCTGGTCACCTCAGCATTCTCATCCTCCTTGACCTCACTGCAGCTTTCGACACCATCAACCACACCATTTTTCTCTCCCGCCTTGAATCTTCCCTCAACATCACCGGTACTGCCCTCTCCTGGCTAAAGTCATATCTCACAAACAGACAACAGTTCATCAGTATCAGCAACTGCACCTCCTCCACTGCTCCTCTTTCCTGAAGCATTCCCTGAGGTTTGGTGTTTGGCCCTCTCCTGTTCATCCTCTACATGCTCCCCTTTGGCAACATCATATGTCGTCATGGTCTCCACTTCGCTGATGACGTTTACATCTCCACTAAATCCATCACCACTGCAACCTATCCCACTCTGACCAACTGCCTCACTGAAATTAAATCATGGATGCAAGCCAACTTCCTCAAATTAAACTGTGATAAATCAGACATGATCATTATCGGCCCCAAATCCCTCACCAAAGCCACTCACAACTTCTGCCTCACCATCGATAACTCTGTCACTCTATCTCCCTCCCCACACATCCGCTACCTCTGAGCCATTTTTGACAGCAATCTCTCCTTTGAACATCACGCCAATCAAATCACCAGAACTGCCACCTAAAAAACATAGCTCGTCTCCGCCCATTACGCTCCTTCTCTGCTGCCGAAACTTTGATCCATGCCTTCATCACATCCAGAATTGACTACTGCAACAGCATTCTTTATGGCACTTCATCCAAAGTCCTAAATAAACTCAGCAGTATATCCAGAACTCTGCTGCTCGCCTGCTCACCCACTCCCGCTCCCATGGCTACATCACCCCTGCCCTCCAGCACCCCCACTGGCTCCCTGTCCCACAACGGATCCAATTCAAAAAATTTCTATGACTGAAAAAGAAGGGAACGGAATTAACCCGATTTTAAAAATTATTGGGCAGAACAACTGAGGAGTGTGGTTGCATGGATAACTAGAGATATAAATTCATTGTCAGTAGGAATGGAACAGAGCTTTTGTCTGAAAGTACCTCTGGAGTCATTTCCATTTTTGATGCAGGTGGACTGGAGAACACTTTTAATCAATAATGAATAGATAAAAGGGACACAGAAAGGTCTGAAATAAGGAAGATGCTAAAAATCCCAATGTCTATATCCAGAGCCGCTAAAATGGCTTCTAATGTGGATGTGGGTTTTAAACGATGAGTAAGCAAGGGGCTAATCTACATAGAGTATTTCATAGATATATTTCATAGACATATTCTGAAACAACTTTCCAAAGAATTTAATTCTTCTTTCCACAACTTTTATACATTTTTGCAATTGAGACACGATCTTCAGAAACACAAACAGTGGGAGAACACATGTAAACTGCCATCTAAACTAGAAAAACAGATTATTGCACTTGACAAAGATGGGGTAAGTCCTACAACATGAATCCACTGACAATAGTTTGAAATATCAAAGAAAAATGGGAATTGGAAATGAATGTTGTAATTCATTATATTTTTACATTACATTTATTTTATTTATTTATTTAATAAGTGCATTCAACCTGCAAAAATCACGCGAGTAGTGTCCCAGTTGCTACATTTATAAACAAATAAGAGACAGAGTTGGGTTGTTTTTTTTATTTTAGTTTTAATTTTATTTTCATGGGCCAAGGTGCAGTCTGAACAGATGAGTAGAAAGACATTTGGCAGTATTGATTGCAGATTAATTGTGGCAGGAAACTTTCGTAACCAGACACAGGTTAACAAAAAGCCCAACATGGAGGGAATTCAAATGGAATGTCAAAATTAGATATTTTAAAACTCCTCTAGCCACTTGCATGGGCTATGCCAGAACTATGTATTTAAGAGTAACAGCGCCGCTGTGTTTTTGTTGTTGTTTTCCTTTAATACACTTTATTTAACTAATTTCTACTTCAACAGGATAATTTTCTCTATGTTTCTCATGTGTTGACTAAAATGAAAAGCCTTAGCTACGCTTTCACCAATCTGCTTTTATACTGAGCATTCTGTTGTTTTTTTTCTTATGACATATGTTTGTACAACTGTACAACTTGTACATGCAAGCATTTGAAAATGAGCCCCTCCTGTTCATTTCATTTACTGGGTAATGCGAATCGAACCAAATATTTAGATGAAAAATGTGATAAGTAATAAATGTTTAAAGTTTTTTTGGTTGGTTAATTTTAACCCATTAAAAGCAAAATTTGCGTAGAATTTTTATGTGATTATAGCATCTTTCAAATTATTGTGATGTCACACACATTTCTTTCTGTCTTTTTTAAAATAATAATAAAAAAAATAAATACTGAGGCCTAGTCTTACACCAGTCAGACACTACACTACACACTTATTTTCATGCAGAAATACAAGGATGAAAAACCCAAAACAATTTATCTTTTCTACCCTAATAAAAATTAAATTATGAGGAGCCACTAACCTCATAATTTAATTTTTATTAAGGTAGAAAAGATAAATTGTTTTGGGTTTTTCAGCTCAGATGAGGCATCCTATTCAATAGTATATCAGCTCTGCAATACAATAGGTCTGTAAATGAATAATGAATTTACAGAGAAGTATAGTAAAGAATTAACAGAATATGCCTGGAGCATAAAACTTCACCCCAGCTGACAGTTGTACCATAGCTGTCAGTGAGGAAGTCATGTGAGTGGACAGCACTGACTGGCTGTTTCTGATGCGACCAGCTGATTTATCAGTCTAACCTTAAAAAAAAATGGCAGCAGTTCAGATGTTGTACTTATTGCTTGACAATGTGGACTAAGACCTTCGGTGTCCTCCATCATTCTTGCCTCCTCCTTACTTCCCTCGGCTGTCACTGTTTGCTGTGTTGTGTGTAATAAACTCTGAATCCTCTCCTCTCCCTTCCCCCTCAATCAGAACGCTCTCTTCAAAATCGGCACAAACAAGCTGCGGGGTCAGCTGGCAGTCAAGGACTCTCCCTCTTTCTTTCTTTATAAGTGCCTTCTGCTGCGCTCGTCCTTCACTCTCTCGCAAAGCACTTCACTGGTGTGTGCATTTGTGCAAGTGTGTGTGGGGGGACATACTTTGGAGGAGAAATGATTGTGGGCAGCTTTGAGCATGGCGATCCAGAGCTACACTTTCTCTGAGGTGTCCCTCTTTGACTGAAACTCATCTGCGGGAGTCATCATCCAACCCGCGGGTGTGTATGTGTGCGCGTGTGTGTGCACGCATGTGCGTGAGGCTCTGCAGACTTTGTGTGAGAGATGAGAAAGGCAGCTTTGAGACAGATGATCCAAACCGTCACTCGCTATATTCTGTGTATGTGTGTGTGCTCAAAGAGATGGAGGGGGATAGAGTATTCCCTCTATTGCACTCAGCATGATGATGTTGGGGGAAGTGCTTGGCTGTGAAGACTTGTCTGAGAGAGTGTTGCTTATCTTCCATTAGACACATTACTGCCAACGTTGCCATCAAAGTGGAAAGACACACACACACATACACACAGACTCTCAGATTTAGAGAGACACACACACACTTCTCCTGGGGAGGCACTTGGCAGGATTCATCTGTTGGCAGTCTCACTGAGGGAGGAAAGAGGAGGAGGAGGAGGAAGGCAGGCGAAGAGGGAAAACGTGATGTATCCGTGGTCCAGGATCAGTCATTTGCAGCCTGAAAGAACTCCTCAGCCACCAGCAGGCCGCCACATAATTTAGTGAAGTATCATTGTTCCCTGGAGAGTCTCTCTGATTTGTGTTAGACTTTAAGTCACATGTTGGTGTGACATTTAATATTCTTTTTCCGGCTCACCATGCCATTACAGTTCTGTGATTATCTGTATTTCTTTGACTCCTATTCAGAAAATAGAACTATTTGTCTGTAAGATGGTGCTATATATAGTGAATATCAAAAGAATGAGCGATGTTTCAGCACAAGTCCTGGTACTGTATGGCAGTGTGACATCACACGATGCCTCAGCTCCCTGGAAATGTAAATTAATCATGAAACAAAAAAAACCCTGAAAAGCCAATACTGCATATTTGTTGCATTTTTCCACACACTGCAAAAAGCTACCTTAGTGCTTTTTAATTACATTTAATGCCGCAATGCAATTACAAGGCCGCCTCGTCAGGCCATTGCAGTGAATTTATAATTCACATACTGCTGAATTTGTGAAAATAATCATCCAAGTCTATTGTGCACAGAATAACACACACATACAGTATCATAGGCTACCGTGTAATGTACATATTACAAGCTGCACTGAAGGCCAGAAGAGGCTGCTTATGACATTCTCCGTCATTGCAGCAGACATCTTCACACGCACATACACACTCTGACAGAAACGCCTTTAGCTGAGCATGTGGGAGGTAACTGACTTTAAGATTACTTTAAAGTTACCACAGCAAGCAATAATCATTTAAACATTTATATATAAAAAAAGTGTTGTTGTTTTTGTTTGCAGTGTGTTGGTTTTCTCTGTTCAAAGGAAATTGACAATTAATGTGCAACCAAACTTACTGGTAGTGCGAAACTGACGGTAACTGACTAGCCCATTTAATAATATAACTGAAATAAAAAACAAGGTACTTCATCACATTGATGCAAAAATCCTTTCAAGTTGGAGTCTATGATTCTGGAGAGCCCTTATCAATCCAAACTTAAAAGTTGTTTGTTTGTCGTCTTGTAGACAGACCTGACAAAACATGAATTCAGACTTTTTAAGTCAGCATCATGATGTAGTTATTTTGGCATCCTTTTGATCCATTTATTGCAATTAAATCACAGCAAAATCTGTTTATTTTGGGATCATACCGCTGTAGTAAATCAGCCGACGTGTGACTTTTTAGATGCAGTGAATATTTATTGATTTTGACACACCGATTACGAAACCGCCACCCACCGGAGACAGATGGAGAGGCAAATATTCACAAT
>NTHP01000104.1:166421-187174 GCA_003416845.1 Oplegnathus fasciatus
TTTTTTTCAGCGCACACACAGAATGGACAGCTAGCAGTCCGTGAGGAGATATTTGCTGAATTTGACAAAAAGTGTATTGAATTATGAATTGCAGACTACACCTTTAAATCCAATATTACCACAAAGTAATGGTGGCTTAATTCTACCTTGATATTAAAAGGATAGCTGTCATGGTAACAGAAATCACCTTAGTCAAGAAGGACAGAAACAGAGGGAAAACACTGAAGAGCATCGAATGACACACTGTTAAAATGGTTAGTACAAATGGTTTCTGCATTGTTGCCCTGCCATTAATCACAGTGTTTTGAAGCTGGGGTTTTGTGTTTTGTGTTGAGCAGCCATGTAATTTTCCAGACTGATCCTGACCATGTTAAATCATTTTTCTTTATTGTAACCTGAGTGTGTTCACTTATGGCACTGACCATTTTGAATCTTTGGATCTCTTGTTAGTTCCATCATGTTGTTTTGTGAGCAAAAAAATAAGTGACATTTTCAAGTCATTTATTCTGTCTATAGCTGCCTTTGTATATGTGATTTATTAACTACATTTTCAAGTCATTGGTCATGTATTACTGTCATTGTTTTGTACACCCACCCTCTCTCCTGACGTGCCGATTCCTCACCATGGCAACTTTCTCCAGTGGACGTCATGCTATGCAGAAAGTATATCCTTCATTCTATGTGCAATAACGTTATGGCCTTGTGTCAGTCCTTTGAAATCAACCCCTCACATAATCAGCAGGCGGCCTCACATGACTTCAAGCATATGGGGGGAACTGACTTTGAAGATTGCTTTAATGTGTGCTTCTCACACTGCCTTTTATGTGGCTGATATCAAAGCAAACATTTACATTTTGATGATTTTCTGAAGCACTGTTTCAACGATAGCATGGAAAGGTTGCATTATTTATAAAACTCGCAGTCAGTCATGTCTTCAGTATGTAAGGTGTACAGTTTTTCTGAACCTCTTTAATCCTGTCAGGCACACCAATGAGCCCAGGCTCACAGAACTTTATTTCAAATTTTAGAGGAAATGTCAAAATTTCCACAGATACCAGAGATGTTCGGCCAAATCTTGGAGTGTGTATAAAATTATGCAGACACTGAACATTTCTATTTGATTTAACAGTGCTGAATGACAATCTAGATATATTGTATATTGCTCTTTGCTACTTAAACAGATTTGAAATATAAATAAATAAAATGAAAATATTTGGCGAGATTTTCCAAGCCCCTATCAAAACTGCATGTCATTATGTAAATGTCAATGTGACAATTTTACATGTTGGTGTATCATGTTGGAATAACTTGTGTCACGACAGCAATCTTATTAGGTCAGACTTGGTAACATTTCTGTAACACTTCCAGCATGGCACAAGTCTTAATTTAAAACAATCACATTATCGTGAAGGCCACAGAAGCACAAGGATAAATACACATGGGTTAAATGCATGCCTTGCTCTGCCTTACTAACAGCACTGCTATAAATGCAGTCAGTCGGCTAAATGCAGCCAGAAAAAGTTCTCTTGTGCGCTAGGTTCCAAATATTGCACCAGCATTGTGGCTCTTTTCACAAAGGCCCTGTCATGTCTGAATAAAGCCATAATGAACATTTAATGGACACCTATGTCTGAAGGACAAAGCTTTAGACTTTAGGCTTTAGACATGGAGCATAACTAATGTGGGAAGTTTTCAACTTGCAACTCGATCTAAAATGTGACTGGTTATCAGAACTCAGCCCTAGCTGTAACTAGGTCTACACAGGTATTGTAGGCAACTACAGTACGAGCATACGAATGTATAAAAATGCACCTACAGTACACCGTATGTTGGTGCTCTAAACTTGCATTTAGACATGGCTCTAAAATGCTGTTGGACGTGCATTTAGAGCCATTAAACAGATTTGATTTTTAGTTCCTTGAATATATGTGAAGGCTAAAGATCTTAAAGGCATAACAAGTAGGATTCGTCGGTTGCTGTTTGTAAACGCAACATTCAAAACTCCCCGGCTCAAAACGCATGTGCTTCTAGTGGCCCCATGTGCTTACAATCTGGCAATTGGTCGCTGCGTTTTTATAGAGTCCCGCATCTCACACCCTGGGCGCTTTTATTGGCTGGGGGCTACACACCACTACCCAAAGGTTGACGCCCGGAAAGTCCCGAATACAGCAAAATAAGAAAATACAGGTAGAGGGCAGCAAGGGTCTCTGCAGATACAGACACCGCCACACACTTCTAGTGGGTCATAAGTGATGATTGAGAGGGATTATGTTTGTATGAGTCAGTACGTTTTTTTTTAGGAAAATCCTACTCGTTATGCCTTTAAAGTTTACTCTTTTAATGATAAACGTCTGACACAGACGTCTGCTGCACACATAATCTAGTGAGTAGAAACAAAACAAAAGCAAGTGGCAAGAAATGCCATTTTCGTAGGCCTCCCTTGTGAAGCACACACACATGCACACACATAGACACAGCATGCTCAATTATGTGTGCTGCCCCCGGCCATTTTCAGACAGGGATATCCATTATGACTCTACAGTGACCGGGCCTAATTACACCGCTGTGGAGAGCCACTTTCCTGCACAGTGAGTGTGTATGTATGCGGACACAGATATTGGTGTGTGTATTTGTGTTCAATTGTAGCCTGTGAATGACTCTACATCCACTGGTTCGTTCTGCAATTACCCAAACTCGAGCCAAATTAACTGGCATACACATGTGTAGTCGTTCAAAGTATTGTTCATACACACACACACACACACACACACACACACACTGACAGGCACACTTTGCTTGAATCCAATCATGCTCTTTCCCTCCTTTAGCCGGCTGCCAGTGATTCACATATTCTGTCTTTCATGTCCAAATAATAGGCTCTTGGCCATCTTTGAGGCCCTGCATGGTATTTACAAAGGTCTGCTGAGTTGGACAGCTTGATACCTGTGGGCAGTGTAGAATGAAACATGTAAACATTCACACACGCTAATACCCTTACACTCAGCTTGGTGTGGTAGAACGGCACAAAAGTAAATGGTATTTTCTCAGTGTGGTTTGTAATGGTTGGCTGCACTGCAGATGGCAGTTGTAGTCCAGATAGAGACTGAATCCTGCTGGTTGGACTTAGTTGTATTTAATGAGTGTCCTGCAATGAATGTTGTAGCTTACCTTCGCACAAAGACTGGAAAAAAGGGGAAACAGCTAGCCTGAAAACGATTCTTTTAAAGAATCATTTTCTCTATGTTGAAATGATGTTGAGGTAAAAACAAATGAAAAAATTAAGTGGTTATTTTCCATACTAAGTTTTTGCAGGACACTGGCAGTTGGCTCCACAGAGAGTGAGCAGCAAAGCACCCGAATGCTGAAGGGAGTCCCAGAAATTTCATAGCTGGGACATGCTGAGGACATTCTGCAACGACCGAGAGGCTGTGGATGAGGCTGCTTAGAGCTGTGCTTAACTGTCCCCCGGGTGGATTTCTGTCTGCATCTGGCTGTGGTGCTCAGAGAGGAACACTTTGGCCAGAGAGCTCAATATTGGCTGTACATAGCCCTAAACACGACATGGTATCAGTGATGAGAGCATGCTGCATATCCAGCTGAATTGCTACTAGAGGGATACTTTAACCATGAAACTGCTCAGTGCTGAGGCTGTAACTCCAGACAAGAGATTAGTGATGAGAGTATGATGCATATCAAATCACCCTTTGACTGGAGGGATGCTTTACCCAGCAGTACATTTTGACTCAGACATTTCCTTGTTTCTTCTCCCAGGATTCCTGGTTTCATTTGTTTTCTTCTGCAGTGGCCATTTTGCCTTCTTTCTAGTATGTTTTCATTTAAATATCCTGACGATTTCAAAATGTTGTAAGAGAACACTAATGTGCACGAGAGAACTGATTTTAACAAAAATGTCATCATCATCATCATCATAGGCCAGAAAATCAAATTTGTCCGTCTGTTGCTACACTGGCAACATCCTCCAACACCCTCTGTAGCTTCTGTAGAGCCATTGCACATTACTTTATAAAGTGTATTGACTCTTAACAGCCTATGGATTGGTTACACCGGTCTAATTTACTATAAAATATTTGCATCATCCTTTATTCCACATCCCACCCCACACTCCACAATCTGTTTGTGCTAGAATATACAGTAAATCATACCCACACATCTATTAAGTCTGCCATTATACAAAACTGATTTAATAAGCTGCCATAGTGTTTTGAAAACAGTCCCAAATAAAATGTCCCTCGAACTCCCTTTGTGACTCTCTGTGTCAGACCGATACATCAGCTAAGCTGACTCATAAAAGTGGGTGTGCACAGTGTAAGATGTGTGGAGGTGTGCATGTTAAGTATTCATTTCTTTGTAGATGTGGTATATTCAGTATTTAGGATTCATTTAGACTTGGACCCTGCCATGGCTTACTGGGGCTACTTGAATAGAATGGAGCCATTGATATCTTTAGCAACACTTTGCTTTTCCTACTATGTTAATTAACCATGTTAATTCCTGACATCTTGGGACCCTGAAAAGAAGACATGAAGGGAGAAAAAACAACTGCATTCATACAATCACACCTTTAAACAAACCTCCAGGAAAGTCCAACTAACTTGATGGACAAAAACAAAGGTAAACAACAATATTTGGGTAATAATATTATTACAATATTATTATAATATATTATTATAATATGTCAAATTATTATTATTACTGTCCATCCCAGTTTACAGACTACCAGGTTCAACTTTGACCTTCTGTACTTACCGTAGATGTACTCTGTGCACAGTTTTCCTTTGCAGAGAGGGTTTAGTACCAACATTTCAGGTGCACTTCCAAACCGTTGGTTTGTTTACAGTAAACCTGTCTGATTATCTGACTGTTCATGTTTTTTGACCCTGTTGGACTTCGTTGTAGCGATCTCATCATCTTCCAAGATTTCCGCAATCACTTTCATGTTATCATAACTTATAGAAACCATAACCAAAACTACCAAAATAGGACCCAGAATTCTACTTTACATGTGCACCACTATCTCATTTGTTCTGGAGCTTTCTACCATATCACACCGTCAGCAGATCTCAGTTGTCATTAAACAATAGATGACATCCAACACTCTGACTACTTATTCTGACTCAGCCTGGGATACTTGATAATCTTTCCACAGGTGTTAGTTTCCAGATAAGTCCAAATTCACAGAATCAAAATAAGTTTTTTATGGAAACCTTCCCAACTCCCATGTTACCCATTACGTGCTTTGGTGCACATCTCATTAGATATTTAACACAGATGTAAACAGATCATTTGAAGATGTCATTCTCTCTAGATTAAATGTTATTGTGCTTGTAACAGTGAGCCCCTGATAAGCTCTGATGTCTCTCTGTTGTCCTGAGCTGTACAATATGTCAAGCTCATTAGCTCAACCAAATTGTAGTTGCAGAAAGACAAACACGCTGCAAATGAAACCTCCTACAAATGAAGCTTAGCGTCGCTGCTGCAAATAGATTACAACCGAGGAGTTGTATTCCCAACGTCGCCTCTGATTAGTGCCGCAAAAATGCTGCTCATTCTGTTTTTAGAGTGTTGTTCCTGTCTGACAGTTTGGCGTCTCATAGGAGGCTTGATGTGTCGTGTCCCTATTAGATGTGACACTTCTCGCGCCTGTTATTCTTTTTTAATCTGCTGTGTCAAAGTCATGCTCTCTCTTTGTTTTTTGTCTTTTCCTCAATCTTTTTTGGCTGTGCCTCACTCCTCTCTCACTCTCCTCTTTTCTCCTCTCCTTTTCTCTTTCTTCCTCTCTTTGGCGGAGGTGTCACTGATGTGGCAGCAGCAGAGAAAAAAGATGCAAAAAAAAGATGCAAAGATCCAATACTGATGCAGGCAGGGCAGACCCTCGCCCACCACAGGCAAAGAGGTTTTTTTTCACCTCTGATTAATTGAATGTGATTTACTTTAAAATTCTGGGTAAGTTCTGGAAAGTAGGCCAGGTGACTCTTTTCCCCCGTCAGCTCCTTGTGGTGCTGTCTGGAGTCCTGAGGTGCTTTTTAGTTCGATTTTTTTTCTTAATGTAATGAGCTGTACTGAACTGAGACTGCACAGTTATTTGAAAATGATGCTCCTCTCTTCCCAGTTTGTTCAACTAGTTTATCACACAAATTTGGTTTGAAAAAAGATTGTATTAAGAAAAATGTATTATTTGGTATTTATATTGAATGAAAATCCAAACAGCTCAGGCTATGAATCTGTGTTCAGCTTTACTATCAGGATGTTGAATAAATTCTGTTTTGCTTTATAACTTTTACTCACTGAGCAACAATAAATTACAGCCCTGCCAGACTACTAACAAGCTCCAGTGTTGCTTTCACAGTCACAGCACACAAAGTCACTGTACTCTGTCCACCTACTACAGTATATCACCTTGATTTTTTTATTAGGCGACCAGACACAAAGATGTAGTAGCTTTCCTTCTGTTGTATTAAAACTGCTCTCTGATGAACAAAAACACCAACAATCCAGTCCCAAATGAGGTGTAAGTGTGAATCTTATCGGATTTGGTTCTTCAATTTTCCAAGTGTACTAAGGCAGTGTTGAGGGTAAAATAATGCAGCCCCCTCATCCATTTGAATGAGACTGTTTCGTTGGCACAGTGGGTGTCCCGACGCAGATGGTTCCAGCTAAAAAATGCATTTGTCATTCGGCAAAGAAGTTAAACTTTTTCCGTAACGCTATAGGCTACATCATCTAGCAAGGCACCGCCACATTATTATGTTTAGCCAATCAATTATGTGCAAGCACACATTTCTGGCAGATTTCTTTGTGAGGTGAACAGCATATTACTACCTGGCGATCTAAGCGACTTCAAACTCATAAATCTATGACTCAAAGGTAGATCTGTCAGACTGTGCAGGAGGTGTGGCCTGGGAGAATGACCACAAACAAAAAACTCAATGGGCTGCGTGGGTGGAGGCATCCGTAATTGATTCTTAACTCTCCTGATCATCCATTTTATAAGGAGTTTTATCTACTCGCTGAGGATGCTCAAAACAAAGACACATCTCGCTAAACTGTGAGGCCGTTGAAAGGCTGAATCTCATCATGAAACACAGAAACTTACACACCTGCACTTTATCTTACCCAGAGCAGCACTTTTATTTGGCCCTATATTTGGCATTGGTCTTAATCTTCCACTTTTTTTAATACAATAATACCTTATTGCTTCTTGCAGCAGTAATTTGTTTTGCTTTTTCAAATGCCATTTCTTAAGAGTCACTGCTTTGCTCCAAAATACGTGTGGCATTTCGTGTTTATTGGATGCTATAAAGTGGAGAAGGAGAGCAAAGA
The DNA here is from genome assembly GCA_003416845.1 of Oplegnathus fasciatus. Taxonomy (NCBI): domain Eukaryota; kingdom Metazoa; phylum Chordata; class Actinopteri; order Centrarchiformes; family Oplegnathidae; genus Oplegnathus; species Oplegnathus fasciatus. The sequence continues at coordinate 173,763 of NTHP01000104.1, forward strand.
CGGGACAGAGTGGGGGATGGCATTTAGCAAAGAGCTGATCTGAAGCCAGTGTATAATGAGCTCATGATACAGGATCGTATGAGTCCAAATTAGTCTTAACTTCTGTTTGGACAACTGCAGTGAGCTGAAGTTAAAGATCCACTAATTCTTTCCAGACCCTTCACAGCTCCAGCATCATTATGTCAAATCGTTTTCTTCCACAGGATAAGAAGGGTTGGTGTCATCACATCACCCAAAACTATATCTAAATATAGTTTAGTGGCTATATCTATACTGAGAAAACAAATCAGCAAACCGGATGAAACAAGCTGTTTCATGTGTAATACAGCTTTTTCAAGGATTTTCTTTTTTTTTTGGAAAAATCAAATGAATGAAAATACTTGAAATAAGCAAAGCTGCACTGCAAGTTAATTAATCTCAGCACTATCAGAATTTGTTTTAGCACACCTAAGATAAGTCTGAACTGCAGTATCTCCGTCCTTTTATCTCTACCATACTGGGACAAGAAAACCTTATTTTTATATCTGATTTTACAATGGTAGGAATCTTTTTATATACTGCAGGTCAATGACCTCAGTGATCCTCCTAGCATAGTACATATGTCTCTTCATCTCCAGCTTCTGTGTTTAAATGAACACTGTGAACAAAAGCAGGTTTGTATCTTGACATCTTAGCTTGCCCCATTATATTTATTTAACATTATACAACATTATGTAACTTTTTGTGCACTCTCTGAGTCAAAATATTGTATCAGGGACTTTTTTAGGATACAAAACCCTTCTGATTTTGAGCATGAAATAATCAAATTTAAAAGTACTGTACATTGATCATTAATGATTTTCTGACTGTGTAGTAGTCACTGTTTTACAACACTGAGAATCGCAAAGTAGAAAATGAATGTAGCACCAACTTTTGTGTGTGGGCGTCCTGTGTATTGCCAAAAATATAATACCAGAGTTAATAATAGCTAAACCCTCATAATGATATTTACCAATATAATATACTGAATATCATCATCAGTAGTGGGTAGTGGGAATTGGAGCAGCTTGTATATGTTATACAATATTTGCACATAGCAAAAATGTCGAAAACCCAATGTGGCACACTGTTCCATGGAGAACACGGAACCCTCTCTTCCACCGTTCAATTTTTCTTCTAACTAGACCCACTGTTATACAGTACGAGACCTTACAAGTGGGAAAAATTAAGGTATTTCTATAAGTCACCCTGTCTTAGGAAATACACCAAAGTCTATAACAACATGAACATAAAATAATATTATTAAAGAATATATATTATAGCCCCCTGTCAGTAATTGGAAGTAATAAAGTGTTGTGCATGAATGCAGCTTGTATTTCCATTATTCCATGACAGTATTTCTCACTGTGTGGGGGAATAAATTAGTCTGCACATTATCCAAGGCAATGTAAGAGCAATGAAGTTTGACTGCCAAAATTGTCTGTTGTGACAGACCCAAATAATCACTGTTACAAAGCTGCATTTGTTGCCAAAACGCTTAAACTTGCAAAGACCTTAGTTTCTGCAGAGACAGCATACAGTATGTTCTCCTTGTTGACAGAGCAATTATATTCCGCAATGGTCACAAAAATTACGCCGTTCTTGTCAAAACAATATCTTATAATAAGCTTATTGTCATAGAGTGTTCCCAAAATGCATCTCCCTGACTGCCAACTCCTAACAGGTTAGTTAGGAGTTGTCTGGAGTTCAGCAGAGATAGAAATATATTTGTACATTGAAAGTCAATAAAATGCTTGTACTAATATGCCTAAAAGTTGGACCAAAATACGGCACTCTGAGAATTTTTGGCTAGGACTGATTTCCTGCTCTGAGATGCTTGATGGCCAGACCTTCAGATTTTCCAGTGGAGCCAAACAGGCTCAATCATCAACACGTGTGATTGCTGAGGATCTCCAACATGTCAGCCAGACGTGTGACATGTGAAAGTCCTCTTTTTATTTCAGTCTTTTTCCACAAAGTAAACACTCACCTCCTCCTACACAGACTGTCACACTGTCTGTAGTGTTACCTCTCCCGCCTCCGTCAGTGTGTAAAGTTCCCTCAATGCTCTCCGCTCTCTGTGTTTAATTACATTCATTCTGTGATGAAGCTAAGCGGCAGTCTGTCCTGTAATCTCTGCCATTCATCAACGTCGGCCTTAATAGAGGCAGAGAAGGAAAGGAGTGTAAGGAAGCCCTGTTGGTAAACCTCCTGTGACTGGCTATACATCTGCTGGTGTCTGTGTGTGTGTGTGTGTGTGTGTGTGTGTGCAGATCTAACTTCTGACTATATGCTTCCTCTCAAAAAGCCTGTTTTGTGTTGTGTGTGTGCAGGAATATGTACTTCAATTTAGTGGGTGCTGGAAAAATAGTGTTAGAGTGCATTTCTCTGTGCGAATGTGCATCCAACAAGCCAGTTCACTTGTTTATCCGTGCTGTCAGCTCGCCCCATGAGAGCCTCGCTCGCACAAGTAACCTGCAGGGAGGAGGAGGATGAGGAGGAAGAGCGAGAGAAAAGCAGGGAAAGAGGAGGAGGAGGGGAAGAAAGGGGTATGATTTGTGTGGAGGGGAATTTCACCACTCCCTGCCAGACAGGGAGGCTCAGTTCCAACTGTCCTGTCTACCAACAAGCCCACCGCCCTCTCCTCCTCCTCTTCTCCCTGTTGCTGCCTGTACGCCTCCAGCATTGGACACAAAGGCTTTCTGAGCTCTGGCTTTTAACAATGTGGAAATAATGGGAGACTCTTTCGGCTCTCTGCAAACAGCTCCATAACTACCAATGCTGTGTTTTCAGTCAAGACAAACAGAGCATCAATCATTCAGCATGTCAAAGGAAGATGTAAAGTCTTACCCTGACATGATGTCCAATTCATCACATTTTAATACTCATAAACGTCCCCTTTGCAACCAGTGTTGAATATGGTGATTGAAGCTATTACTCTGTTTATCAAAAGCTGTTTTATTTGCAGTTGTAAACATTCTCTGTCCTGTAGCTGTTTCCTGGGATAAAGAAATCGTGCTCTCCATGAAACGAGGTGTGCCCAGACCTCAAAACTCCTCGTACTGCTCAACATTTTCTTAGTCTTTATTATGAGAATCAACTTTGTGAGCCAAGTATGTTTAAAAATACAAGGATTTTGACTCAGTATGCAGTCAATGGGCCCCATGCAAGAACATTTTTGTAATCTTATCCTAAATCTTTCTTTTTTCCCTGAGGTTTGCTAACAAATTTAGCAGTGTCAGTAGTTGTATTACTGAATACAATTTAGAAAGTATTAGATGAGAAAATATTGATACAGCCAATAATGTGTCATTAGGATAGTGTCCTACTGTGACATAAATCAGTGGTGGAAAGTAACCGAGTGCATTATTCAAGTACTGTACTTAAGTAGAATTTTGAGGTACTTCAGGTATTTGAGGTATTTCAGTTTTATCCTACTTTATACTTTTTTCCCCATCACATTTACCTGACAGCTGGAGTTACTAGTTACTTTGCAGATTAAGATTTTTCAAACAAAACACAAGATCAATGTATAAAATATGACACTGTGCTATAGATTAAACAATCTAGCACTATATTACGTTGTTAAAATGACTTCCACCAGCTCTTACATTAATATTCTACTACTCATATGATATATATAATAATGTAACTCTATGAAAGAGACCATTCTGCCCAACAAGTACTATTACTTTAATACTTCAAGTACATTTTGTTGTTAATACTTCTGTACTTTTACTTAAGCGAAATCTTTAATGTAGGACTTTCTCTTGTAACAGTATTTTTACTGAGCAGTATTGCCACTTTTACTTAAGTAAAATATACGAGTACTTCTTCCACCACTGACAGAAATAAAGAGGAAGTGTGAAGTAAATGCTAAAAAATGTCTTGTGAAAGCAAAGCGTGACAGTCACAGAGATGGACGAGTGAATGTAGGTGATGTTATGCTATCAGGTGTTATAGCGGATGATGATCCTGGACAGCGACTTGCATGAAGACCCTGAGGGAGCTGTTGGAGTGAGAGAGTTGAACCTCTCAGTAAATTGGCCATGATGATGATCTGGTGAACAGAATATTAATTTTGCATTTTTGCATTTTATTTTAGTTATTTATTTTCTTTTAGTTCATTTGTAAACTCCAAATTCATTTATATTATAATGAAATTTCCCTCACAGTTATAGCATTATAAGTCAACAAGTGTTTTTCTCTTGGATATGGAGTGCGATCAGAAAGAATACATTATCATACATTATAGGTGGGCGTGTTAGAGGCTGTGACAATTATGGCCACATTCACTGTTTTCATCCCCTTTAAACACAGAGTTTTCCAGCATGAGCACTGGCAGTTTGGGAATCTTGTGGAAAGTTTGCCTCATAGGAAACTGGGACCAGCAGGGTTTCAAATATGAATACAACCGCTCAAATATACTGCCAGGACAAGATAATGACTCTTTTGAAGTTGAACTTACTTGTGTGGACACGTTCAAAATCATATGGTCAGAATTTATTCCATAATACATGATTTGTTTTGTCATCACAATGATGCATTAACTAGCTGCACTTCAATACCACCATAGTGTCATAAATAAAATGAAAGTAGAATTGTCTGTTTTACATGCAAAAATAGTTGCTGACGGCCTGGGAAAGAAATAGTTGCCTCTCTAAACATAATCGTGACCTGGTGATGATCCACAAATAAATAGATCTCTATCACCTCATGTTGCTCATCACAGCCACACATCTACCTGTTGGGTAATTAAAAATGGGGAGCCCCAGGCTACACTTTGGCCAGACTTCTTAAGAAGAAGATGATATGCTCTGTTGTTGTCCCGGTTACCCGGTGTTTTGGATAGAGACACTGGACTGGTAGGAGCAGACAGCCCTGAGGGCATTATAATGGAGAGTGGAGTTTTAATTAATCTAGGATTTTTCACTAGACTCTGTGAACTGTTTTCAATGTGTCAGTATCCAACACGCCTGTTGATTTGCAGTAGAAACTAAAACAACAACACAACACGACAAGTTTGACGTGCACATAAGCACAGAGGTTTCTGTGGTTATTTTACAACAATCTGGTACTGGTGGTAGAAAATGTAGCAGTGGATCTGCTGTGCGTAATTGTAAATAAAAATAGAAAGACAAGCAAAATGCATATAAAGGTGTTTGTGGTATTTCAGAGAGGTATATATGCCTTTTTACCAAATGAAGTGACAAATATATTATTATATATATTATTGAGCTCACCAGCTCTGAGCAGGCGGGTGGTGCCAAAGATACCAAAGATACCAAACCGGCACAGTTGAGGAAATAAACTCAGTTCTCCCCAGGAAAATACAGTTAATGCGTTCCACGCTGTGCGCCGACACCAAAGTAGAGCCCTAGTCTTGTTTACTCCTTTATTGCCAAGAAAATCAATTTTAATGCATAGTTTTATTTTCTAATAATTTATTTAAAGATTTCTTGTAAAAAAACTAGGTTATCTTAAAAACTGCATTGTCCACATATGTTTAATTTTATGCTCGCCTGTAGATTTGCATGATTTTTGCATGTTCTATGTTCTGTTGTGCACCGACTAAAAGACTGTACATTATGTGAACACTGTCTCAATCTTAACAGACTGAGCCATCATATTGACTGTGTAAAGCCAATTTAAGTAGAGTCCTACTTAATATACTTTGTTTTTTAAAGTGATAGAATGACAGGATATAAATGTGTTTATTGCTTGCATTGTCTGCTAATAAAATGTCTCTTCTGCTAGTTTCCCTCTGATAAACTTGTCTCCTCAGGAAGGACAGGAAAGGGCAATAAAGGCTGATACCACTGTACAATGTAACTACTGTAGCAGTTGTTGTTTTAGGTGACTTGAATTTCCCTTATTTATTTTCTGGCTCTAGCCTCTTCCCTTTGTTAAAAATGCATGTTACTGTAGGAATTCAGCAGAGATGGACAAAATCTTGTTAAAAATCTTCAAACAAGTGAAACAAATCCAACAAGGGGATTTGCAATGTATATGCATATGTGCAAATCTCCATATTTCATATCTGTTTACTTGTGGAGGTACATGTTTGCCTTATTCGAAGATTCTGACACTGTCCTTTAAACATTTCTAAAAATAAGTGCAAACTACACTGGAATAACCAAGTTTTTCACCCATTTGGCAGCATTTTTGCTTTTGTTTTGAAGAAATAAGATATAAAGTGTGTATTTGTATACATTTCTTGCTAAAGTAGACCGTTTTTGTAATGTAGACTTGAAAGCCCCTGGGAAAGAAATGATTGATAAGACATTAAGCAAGCCCAGCTGATTCAGCCTTTTTTTAGGTCTCTTTAAACCATCCTTCCTCCACCCCTAAACTTGCCCCACTTCTGTTCTGAGTCAGGCACAGCAGGGAAAGCGCACCTTTAGCTGTAAAGCACGGGGTGTTGGGTTTTAGCCTGTGCAGCTGTCGACTCCTATCTATCTGCCTGTGTCTGTGCTGGAGAGGATACTCCAGGGTGCATTAGAGAGGGTAGGGAGATTAGATACTGAGTGCTGATATCTCCCGTCTCTCTCTCACTACGTCTCCTCTCTGCTGTCGATGCCTGGCTCGGGAGAATAGGCTGGTGGAGGCAACTTTTAAAGAACCAGAGGAAGAAAGATGCTCCCTGTTGTGATTCCTGCAGGCCTGTTTCTTTCATTCTGCCTCTTCTTCCCTCTGACTTCATCGTCTCCTCTTCTTCTTTCTTCTCTGAAACTAGTCCTCCTCCCATGGCTGCAGTGCTGCAGAAAATAAGAATACTGCAGTAATACCAAACCACTGGTGTTCTGTTGTTGTATTGTTGAAAACATGGCTGTATCTCTACACTTTGCGCAGCGGTTGTCTGTGTCTATTGGGAGCTGCTATAGATTCACCTTGGAGATGGCTTTATTGATCGCTCTGTCTCTCAGGGTGAGCTACACACCTTCAAATTCATTGACTGAATGTTTGGTGAGGTGTTTTAATTGCTGTGTGCTAGTACACTGTAATGGTGGAAACGGGGAAATGGAGCCTTTGGGGAGAAGCAGACGTGTGAGGAGAAATACTGCAGGGCACATAGCAACAGAGACATTGGAGGCTTAAAACAACTCTGCACACAGGCATGTACATACAGGATGTATTTGTGTGCCTAGCGACTATGGTGATCCACTACCATACCCTCTACAACATACATACAATAATACATAGATACACACACACCCCACATTTAGTTCTCTGTCCTGTATTCCCCACTGGAGACCCACCTCCCCAGCTCTGCCTCAAAGTCATATAGGGCCTATAGATGTTATTCCATGTCTCATTGAATTGTTTTGTTTTGTTGTTATCTTCAGACATTGTCTTTTCTATGGTCAAGTAATATTTCATCAAATCTTTCCATGTTTGTAGAGCAGGAGTTTCAAAATGAGCTTCTCAATAATGAGGGAGGAAAACACAATCTGCCATCCCATAGGGTATCTTATTTTTTCAGCACTGAAAGTAGAAGTTTTGTTTTACAAGTAATACTGTAGATATCCAATCTTGGATTTCACTCCACATGTACCAGAAAGAGTGCATAGGGAAGTCATGAAAGCCACACTTCACACACAAATTAGAGGAACTTGAATCAATCTTGTCATCAGTTTGTCTTGTAATAACAGTAGACTTTCAGGAGTGTAATGCTATTTGTGAGATAAAAGCATTTCTTCCATTGTGTGTTGGCTTCTTTAAAATTGAGATCCTTATTCCAATTATCATAGAGCTTTTGCAGTAAAAAATCTGCAGCAGATTATATATATTCTACCTATTAATTGTTTATTTTTTCCTTCCTTAAATAGGACCTCCTCAAAAGGTCCTGGTACCAAATCATATAGCAAATCAAAGTTTTCAATAATCGATTTTTTAGCTGTAAATATCTGCAAAATTTTGGATTTGTCAGCGTGAATTTGTTCTGAATGATTTAACCCTATGGTGAATGATTTAACCCTATTATTCACAATTATATCTGAAACAGGTTTAATTCCCTGTGTGCTCCTAGGTTCTCCAGTTGAGTTTCACATTTTGAATTTTTTTTCATGATTGTTCCAAGTATGTGTACTTTTAGGGATACTAAGTTGCAGTCTAATATTTTTACAGTTTTCTTCCCTGATTTTAATGTGCTATTTATAACAAAGGAGATCAGGTTTTAACTGTTGGCTTGACTATTATTTATTTGTTTTTATTTGGTGTAGGATTGTGTGTGTGTGTGTGTGTGTGTGTGTGTGTGTGTGTGTGTGTTTAGTCAATTGTAGGCTGAGACTTAACACTGTTCAACAAATACCTGCAAAACTAATGACATTCCCATCAGCCTCACCTGTACTCTGTGTTTAGTGCCAATTAGCAAATGATAGCTAACATGCTAACATCAGCATGTTAACATTGTCATTGTGAACATGTTAGTATGCAGACGTTTAGGTAAAAGCATGTATCTCAAAGCTCAGCTGTGGCTAGGTATTCTGCCCTCAGTTATACACTTTTACACAACTCCAATGTCAGATTAATGAGTATAAATAGATTTAAAAAATTAAGTACTTGTACTGTAGAACTGTACATGCTATGAGACACACTTAAAATTCTGATGACTTCTAGCGCTTGTTTTTTGGAGGTTGAAAGCACTTATTGTGACTTACTTTGGACAAAAATGTTTGCTAAATTAATGTAATGTAATGTAAATGAATGTTTCACATGAGCATAGAAGTTCATTCTTGACCATGGGAACAATATGTGTGGCCAAATAATGTCAACTTGATTTTTCTCTGGCCAACCACTGACTCTTGTCTTTAGATATGGCTGAAAGGTCCGTAAAAAGCTAGTAAGTGGACCACTGAGTTGATATTATTTTGTCACACGTATTTGAAGTTTGCATTTTGTTCTGAAGGGTACAGATCACATAAAGTTTAGCATAAGCTTTCAGTTTGAATACATGAATGACCCAAAATATTCAATTCTTGCTAACCTTGGTATCTTTTATTAAGTCAGACTCAGTTTGCAAGAAGCGTGCCTTTTACAAACCCTCATGAACACCAAGAAACGGCTCATAAACACGGTGGCATTTACACATGGCCGTTTAAAGCTTGGCATTATCCATCACTGTTTTATGGCTAGTTAGCTCAGCTCCTGCTGTACGGACCATACACACCCCAAAGGGCATTTTCACTGAGGCTTGTAAAAATCATTACACACCTCACCATGATGCCCGCATGTCCTTTTCAATAACTTCTAAAAGCTGTTTTGACAAAATACTGTTGTTACTTGATGTGAATTCTGACACATTATATTTTGGAGGTTTTCAGGGTGAAGCACGAACAGCAAGAGATTTATGATGATAGATGGCAGGTATAAGTTACATCACTGTTGCAGTTGTGTTTCAACACAGAAACACCACAGCACAAAAACAGGTTAATCCTTCAAAAATGAGAGTAGATTTTCCATATTTACATAGAAAGTTCCCTTGATCTTTTCAAATGTGTCACTTAAACTGGTCAGATTATCTTCACCGCTTGGAAAACCATGTTAAGTCCATAACAAATAGCAGGATGGCTAGGATAAAGTGCCTTTCCACAAGTGTTAGAAAGGCTATGAAGTTGGCTGTGGAGAGAAAAGCGGGCTTTTTTTTCAGAAAGGTCTGTTTTTCATAATGTTTTGAAGTGCATCTCTCAATTCCCCAACCCCCGAAATATTTTACATTTATTGTGCTGTGGAAACACATTATTTTATTCTGTTGTTTGGACTGCTGATTAAAGTTGTGAAGTATTGTAGACTTATGAATAGGCAATAGGCACATCAAATTCCAACTGTGCCGTTCTACATTGAATTCATTTGTAGTTTCTCATTAGCGAATCTTAAAAAAACCCAAACGCGTTCCAAAGAGACAAAACAATCTGGTGGAATCTGCTTGCTCAGGCTGGTTTTTCTTTGGGTTTACTCGGGCTTAAGACTTCCGGCAGGTTCTCTGTGTAACTGATGGCAGCTGTTTACCACAGAACTGTGTAGAGGCTCATTATTAGAGCATGAAGCTTATGAGGCCGTGTGAGAGACTCGTTAGTCGCTAATTATTTCTGAGGAGCTGCCTGACAAGTCTGGATGGAAATGAGTAAAGAAAAAAGCACAGAGAGAGACTACAGTACAGTAGGAAGATGGATGTGGTGTTGCAGAAACAGGGGTCAAATGTGTCGGAAATTCCCACTGCGTGTCTTAAACTGCTGGGAGTTCCAGCTTGGTGGAGTTAAAAATTCAAGTTCAGCTTGTGGCTATATGGATATGGTGTAACATATTTTTTTCAACCAAGTACATCAGTTAAGACACATGGATCAAGTTGGAGGGTCGGAGACCTGACCAAGGGGTCCCAACATAAATCTGAGTGGTCAAAAGGTGGTTAAAGGGATAAAATGATTATTGAAAAACATATTTCTGTTACAAAATGTATGTTTTTTTTTCTAACTTTTCTCAGATTTGGGTTTTTTTCCTGTGAAATATACTTTCACTGTTGCAGCTCTCCAACAATCTTTCATATTAACAGTCTGACACTGAAAAATTACTTTTTCAATAAGGTGATGATGGGTCAGTAAGACATTGCCTCATTTTAAAGATATAATCTCGAAGATTTTCATTTAAATAAATGTCTGTTAAGTCACTAACTACCGCTGAATGATGCAACACAATGGTGACTGAGCCTATGGCCCACTGATGAAAGCCTGCAGCATTTGCAGTATTGCAACCTGGGTGTCGGGAGCGACTTTCTCGGAAAAATCTCAAGCGGTGCGCAGTTGGGCTTTTAACAAGGCTTTTAATGCAACAGATTCACTCTTCAACTCACCTGTGTGTGAAGCGGCGTACTGTTTGTTCCGGTCTCTGCTAGTGTTGTGAGTAGATGGTTACTATGGCTGAACAAAGAAAAGATCGATGACTGCAGACGATGAAACAGAAGTGAAGCCAAAAAACACACCTGCAATTACTGCTTATGCCATAGGTGCCATAAAAGAGAATTAAATGAAAATCTTCGAGATTATAACTTTAAGGGGTCACAATCCAAAAAGGTTGAGAACAGCTGGTTCAGACTAACCGACATGTTTGATAACCTCAGGACCAAGACACAAACATTAACCTCTCAAAATTACATTTTCATGATTAAAGATTCAGTACTTAATTGCCATTTCAACCTAGTTGATAAGAATTACTAGTTATAGTAATACTTCAATAGGCTCACATAAAATTGATCTATCGACAGAATATTAATCACTAACAATTCTGATAATCCATTACTTGTTTAAATCATTTGCCAAATATTTGATGATTTTATAATATATTATCTTTTTATATCATTGTCAGTTGAATATCTTTGAGTTTTGAACTGTTGAATAAGTCATAAAACAAGTTGTAAAAACATGAAATGACTGTGATGAAACAGTACAGTACACACGCTAAAACTTCATCCAACAGCCAGATGATTTTGTTGCCAATTAATTTTCTCATCACATATTTAGTATGTTGACCAATCAGCTAAAAAGCTTGCATAGTCCTTTATTTTTTATTTTTGCCTAATAACAAATCTGTGTTCTAAAGATATCATTATCATCTGTATTGTCCTCATCATCGTCATCACCACCACTGTCATCATCACCATCAATAACTGAACAAGAACAACAACAATAATAATACAGAGTACACGGTATTACACTGAATAATGGTCTATATTTTCATCATATATTGTTCTATAGGAGATTTTTTTCTGTCTTAATAATTTCTCTTTGCAGGTTGGTGTATTGCAGTCAACCCGATTGTTTATAATAATTATTTTTCTTGCCATACAGATTGAAAGAAGAATAGTTTTTTATTTTCATTGCTGCTTCAAGATAATTGTGCAGATCTCCAAGAATTCATGTTTGGGTGGTAATGGTATGTCTTTTCCACTGCCACAGAAGACAGTAGAAGTATTGATGCTTCAGTGGCGCCACATTATGGGCAATTACTATTTTGCTCACGCCCATTTTAAACAAACTAGTGCAGTGCCCATTCAAAAAGGGCCTGTTCGGAACGGGCTGATTGCTTGGCCTCCGGTATTGCTGCGGAGGTTGTCGAGATAATCGAAGGACAGACAGACAGACAGTCAGACAGACAGAGATTCCTTTCATTTATAGTTAGATGAGAAGTTGTATAATAAAAAGAGTATTTTGAATTACTTCATTTATTTTTGGTTGAACAGAAAGAATGTCTTGCCTTTTTCCATTCATTAGCCCATGGAATTTCATCTGCTTTCACATCCGACTCCCTTGTCTACTGCATTTCAGCTCACAGCTTTTATGCAGATTGTGTTGAGTAGAACAGCTTAGTCAAGCTTTTATTTACTGGGAGTGTGACTAAAAAGTATATTTTTGAATAGTTGTACTCCGACAATTTAAAGCTGCATTATTGGATTCTTTCAGCAACTTGGGGAACAAGCTGAAAACGCTTGCTGTGAAGTTGTTGTAGTGAGCAGCTTAGCGAACAACTGCCTATTTACACATCCAGCAGACACAGAGCAACATTAGCATTCATTTGGCGTTTCTGGCCACATAGCGAATGTAGTTACAATATCCACCAATTTCTGAGGGAAATATCTGGCCCTCAAAAACTGTTTGATACTACACTGTATTCTCCAGCTAGTTACTAACCTTATTTGGCCAGAAATACAGCAGACAGAAAGTGTACAGTGGATTTATTAGAGCTTTTTTGCTCAAAACAGCTGCCTACTGCATCTTGAAACCAGTGGAGATGCGGAGCGTAAAAGTAAAAGTAAAATAGACTAAAAAGCTCTGAAGAGCTGAGATAAACTACAGAGTAGGGTGATAATTCTGTGGTTTGGTTACTATGAGCAACCATTTTCACATTGCACATCGTCATTTGATAAATTTTAATATAAAAGCACTTACTTAATGCAGCTTTAAATTCATTTTGATAATGTCTGTGTCTTTGTTGTTCATTCAAATCCAAAAAAATGACTAAAAGAGAGACAAATCAACAATCATAGCATTAAGATCTCTTCAGCTACTTGATATTTCGTACACTCAGGGGCAAATTCACAAAAGGATTACACGGCTTTTGCGGCCGCTAAACCTGCACAAATAAGACAAAAAAACCCCCATGTAATTCTCAAAGCACCTGCAAAGGGTGAAGTACACCCCTAACTGCGCTGCCAAGCAAATAGCATCTCGGTGCTCCGGTGCTATTTGCGCGTATTTAAGTTAGGTAATATGCATACATTTGCCGCAAAATTGGCACCTTTCTATTAAGGATGTACCCGAATCTGAATACATTATTCGGGAAAGCACAAATAATGCGATGGAAACAGATATTTCTTCTACCTGAAGTTGCTTGTTATTATTCGG